>MIQA02011509.1:0-18992 GCA_001887855.2 Sclerospora graminicola | reverse complement strand
GGGTCTAAAAAGCAGCCTTATGTTTTGCATCACCGCATAGAAGCTGATAGAATGATTCACAGAGCAGGGAAAAATATTAAATTGTGGTCCACACTATTTGAAATCTATATTATCCCGAGAATAAAAAAACTCCGGTGGGGATAATAAAAATTCCGGTGGGGATAATGTCTCCCTAAATCAATTAGTCTTTACTTATAGTTTATCTAAGGTAAACTAAGGAGGACCAAATTTACATTTGGTCCTACTCAATTGCACGCTTCCTCATTGCAATTTTAAAGTGTAACAGTTGCCCTGTTACAGGGAGCACCACCAGCTCTATGTCTTCGAGGGCAACTTTTCCAAGCGTGCTGTAGGGGGCCTGGTGCTATTTGTGACGTGCGCTTGACTGAGGCCGAGATACAGCAACGGCTACATCTTAGGGCCGTTCTGCTTAACAACATGGCTCACTTAACTTGTGAGATGGGCCTGGAAAGCACAAAATAGTTTGCCACACGTCTGACGATAGCGGCGTGGGTCTCACGCCACCCTAGCCATCCAGTAGACTGCCATACTCGCACGTTTGCTAAAGGTCTCCTCCCAAGCAGAGGCGACACTCCACCTCACAAAAGAACAGTCGCTGCTGAGTGTCTCGTCCATGTCAACTTCTTGAGCGCTGGTGATACAAGGTTCGAGTTCGTGTCGACCGTTTTCACGTGGAACAATGGTAGTACAGTAACTATTTGACTAATATCGATCCAATCACCGTCCAACAAGTTCTTACTACATATGAACACAGACTAATTAGGGATGCTTGGAAATAGTCTGTGCCAGACTAGTCTGGGATAAAATAAGTGCACACACACACACTGTACCATACCATAGGTACTGCGTACTGTAGAACCCGTTGAGATCGCGTGTGTCAAGGCACGACCCCCTAAATAATCAACGGGCAAGAATACGCCATAGCTAACAGTAAATATGAAAATAAAGATAACTTACTGAGGCAATACCCGGTAGAGGAGTTTGCCGCCATTAATAAACGTTTTAATGCTCCTGAATTCGCTGGTCTAACGATACAGTTGATCGAATAGATACATACATAATGGCATTTCTGTATGTGGTGATTTGATTTCGGGTCCAGCTAAATCATTGTGTATTGCAAAATTATTGTCTTCGAAGTATTCTCGTCAATTAGAATACAGCAAGATAGTTTTTATTGGGTTATGATTTTATTAGAAGTGCTTTTGGGACAAGGTTTAGATTAAAATTGATCTTAGGTGTTGTCAAGAAAAAAATAATTAGAAAAACGAATTATTATATGTTGCTTATTTGCTTGACAAAAGGTAGCTAGCTGGCGGGTATCCAAGCAATCCAGCTAACCGAGGGTCACCAACATAGATAAGCAATCTGGGCTTTTGCATCTTGAGAATAAAACTTTGAAGTCGGATGAACTAGTCGTGTTCTTCCTATAATTGAAACAATTGCGTCCGGGTGATCTAAAATCTCATAGTATTCCGAAAAAGGACTTATTCAAAAAAGATTGATGATAGGCTGCTAAATTCTGTAACGCCGAGTCAGTTTTTGAGGAGCTAATGCACAGGCTAGTCACCCTGCCTAAATCTATATTGGTACGATTTTATTATTAAAGATATATTAAAAACAAGCTGAAAAGTGCTCAAAAATATAATGGGTAATCTTTCACCAGCAGCAAAGCGATTGCCTCATCTAAAGAAGCCGGAAATCGAGAGATTAATCGACATTTTTGAAGTTATGGGGTGATCCAGCAAGAAAATAGACTTGGAATCAGTGGACACAACGTGTAGTGGGAGCGGCTTTAACAGCGGAGAAGTCGAGTCAGAACATCTTCCTGAAAATTCTACGGCAAGAAAAAATAATAATTCCGTACAGCCGCTATCAGGATGGGCCCAGAAGATAATGGGTAAGAACACCCAATCTTCTCACAGGAAGAGCATTTAAAACCATTTTTGTTCAAGAAAGCCGTATATACAGCGGCAGAAATTGCCACATTACGCAGGACAGGTGAACAAGTATATGGCAAAAATGCTCCAAATAGTGTAGGGAGGGTACCAAGGAGAGTGGACTATCGTAAAAGGTCTCGTTGAATGGTCGATCTTGTCAAGACAGATGCCACAATTCATTAAACGGATTGTCGAACAGGTTTGATTTGTCCAGACTATTCGTGCCCAAGTTGAAGGATGTTTATTACTAGACCTAACCGGTGAAAGTCCTATTAAATAAGCTTTGGTGAATACTAGGAGTATTTGGGAAAGCATTGCAACAGCCGCGACGGCAAGAGGAACAGGATCGCAGGAGTTATGGAATAAGGTTGCGCAAGTTAAGACTATAAGCCGCAACGCGACCAACCATATGTTATATTGTCATTTTTTACTCGGGAAATTGCAGAAAAAATCGTAAGGTCACATCTCATAGGTTTGACCATATTTTAAAAACATTTCATAAGAAGATTCTTCATAACTCTAGGTGAGCCTGGGTTCAACAGGTAGATGCAAATGGAGAAGTTTATGGGCAACAAGAGGTTTATTCCTGTATTCTTAAGAATAATACTAGAGCCATCGATCTTGACTAGTTCTACAGTGAATTTCACAAACTAGCGGGAGTCGACTTTCAATTGGATACAGGCGGGCCTTTTTGCGACACTTCTGCAGCATGGGAAATTACTTTTCAAGCGGACACGTGTCCGGCAGCCTTACATGGCATCTTACGTATTTCTTGGTTTGACAAACTTGTCGTGGTGGAGCATCCAATGATGCGCGGGAAGAGACAATGTATGCGATGTGGAGCCCTAGGACATCCGATGAGAAACTGTAATGCTTCATTAAAGGCATTACAGCAAGAAAACTGTATCATGATCACGAATGACAATCTTCACGACATTGCTCTCCCCGATCCCACCTTCAGGAGTATGGAAGAATTGAAAGAAGCGGTGGAATCAATCCTACGTAAACAAAACCAACCAAACACGCCGACAATTGAAGCTAGGGATGCCACAATTGTGCAAGGAAACATGTCGGATGCTGTCCAAGAAGGGACGCGCACGCAACAAGAAGAGATTGGGAATGAGACTCGAGCCTCACCAGATCAGGTTAGCAGGCAACTCAATCAACCAACCACCAACGGTAATCCACCTTATGTGAATGGGTGGATTACTGTGAATCGTTCAAAAAACAGCCAGAATTAGTGGGCATGTAGATCTCCAAAGCGGTGGAACAGGAATCAAAGCAGACTACATTATCTTAACCTGAAGACAAGAATTCAGCTAAACCTGAAGTCAAGAAGGAATCGAGCCAGATCAAGAAGGATAGCAACCAAAGTAGTAAAAAGCTAAACGAGGTGCAAGGCAATGAAGTTACCAGTATGTCAGTAAAGCAACGACAGATGACTGACATGTTAATCAAGAGAACAACAAGCAAAACAAACTTGTAACTGATTTGACGGATAAATATGGACCATTACATCCAATCAGACTTTCCGGGGGACCTAAGAAAACTGTATTAAGGTGAATTTATTGAACACAGCAAAGAAAATCATGGGAATCCTGGACGTGGTGACTCCTGCAACAGGAAACTGCCAAGTAGTCAAGCTTTGGCATCTTCCCAAATTGCCACTACGGATCCAAATACTTAGTATATATAGCGGCTGCAATCAAAACTAGTTGTCTGGCGAGGGCGTCCCTGGATTTTTACATTAAGTTTCCACATGGAGTTGGGAAGCAGACTCTGTTAAGTCTGGGGAGGGGTTACGATAAGATTTCCGCAAAGGCATCTAAGACGGAATTTAAAGCATACTTTAACAGAATATGCTATTAGCTATTAGTGGGTCAGCCCTGGATGATGTCGTGAATTCTCTGGCATGGGGAAGTAACCGTACCCTGCCAAATATCAGCACTTTGCTAAACAAAGCTTTTTTTGTGCTTTGTCACCAGGAATAACATGCCGTCCCTGGGGTTCTGTGTTTTACACCGGAAGTGAAACAAAATCGGAGTTATAAATTTAGTGGTGAATATCCAATAACAATAGAAGACAGTGTAACGAGCAACAGAGCATTCAGTTGCTCTTTTCGAGGCCACGAGCCCACTACCCGACTCAAGAGCGCCAACAGCGCACTCAGAATCACTCCATCCCGTCCACTTTGAGGCTTCACACACACGTAGCGGTCATAAAGTACCGCCCAGTCGGTCAGAAATCGAGCCCGTGCATACTGCCACGCGGTACAAAGGGTCAATAAATGGTATACAGCGTTCAGACACTTGCCATGCGACGTTAGCGCGTGTGACACAACGGCAATCACGGTATCCCTCAGACATTGACAAATGGCCACTTTTTTAATATTTTTCTCAGGCTCAGTACTCAGCCTTTTCTTACGGGGTCCAAGTGAAGGATGGTCCCCATAATCTTAAAGGTGATTACGATATGGGCAGTAGTGGAAACAGCGACAGTGACGATGACAATGAAGATTTCGACAACGATAAAGTTCCGGAGGATCAACAGTTTGGATTAAATCATGATATAGTCATGTACAAGGAAAATGCAGAGGGCAGAAATGGGTAACTCGAATTCAGAAATAACCACTCCATCCTCTCAAGAAAGTCACCCATACCCCCTGGGATCCAGACAGCTGGGATGGTCATTTAGATAATATTATCCAGAGATTACAAGGACCTACTATACAGCATGATATAAAACTAGAAATTGAGTAGATTATCATGACTCATGATTCTCGAATGTGCGAAATGTTATATTTCTTGACTGAAACAGTAGGACGGTTGTCTCTACCGGAACAAGAGCACTTACTTCAGCTCGATTTAGAGAAAAATGAGGTGAGAGATTGGGTATTGCATAAGTATCAAATCGTTTTACCCATTCGGACTCAGTGGCACTCCAAAATCTGGAGAAACTAACTTCAATTTCAAGAACAATTCCAAATCCAAGCTGAGGCGTGGTCCAACTCAGAGTATGCTCCCTCATCGGCACAGCTGTCCCAAAATCCAAATAGACCTCTAACGTTCAAGATCAGAAAATGCACACCAAATGGCTGTTTGCGCAGATTTCGGCTCAAATTGTGAAAAGGTGTGGGAAATGCGAAATCAGAAACCTTTTTTGGATTTGATATGACATGCATCTTGATTTTTTCGAAATAAGTAACAAAATACCCAGAGATTGAGTTTTTACTCAATCTACAGGTTTCTACGAAACGCATCCTTTCTTCGTCTTAATAGTGTGTAAACATACTCTACACGTATTTAGCTTTGTACGTTATTATATTACGCTCGGTCAGGATGTGCTGCAACCGCGAACATCACTATTACGACATGAGAAAACCCTTTCGCGGATTACAAGGTTTTGGCAACCATTGCCATTCTCACGCCCACTATGCATTGGGACGAGGTGCGTGTGCATGAACAAACCGCGGAAAGCTTGTCTTATAACAAAAGTTTCTCATCTTCTTCTCATTCCACTACTTTGTACTCCTACAAGCTGATTTGCAGGGTAGCGCACAATCAAGATATTCTCCTTGGTAAGGAGAAAATTCATGAAGCGACCAAAATGACGTCTCATATTTAGCGGAGGTGGGTTTTTGGAAGATGCAACTGATATTAATAGATACACGCTAAAAAAAATATTATTATTATTTGCTCTTGTATACGTTGTAGCGCTCGCCGCAGTTTTCGAGTCTACATAATTAAAAATATGTAATCACTAAATCCAGACGTATCAGGCCCGTAAAAAGAAGTGCCTGACGCATATATTGCTGAAGATGCTGCGTGATGTTGATCCTGTCGGGTATGTGAACGTACAACACCGTCTTGCCCAAACAAACACCTCATCCAGCACTAATTTCGTGCCCTGTGAATATTAATTAATACAAATCACGTAAACGATATCCTTAAAAAAGAGCGTGACATTTATGGTCCCACGTTTGGCTTGGTTTGGCAGACATCTAAGAGCGTAAAGTCCGTATCCTGCACAACTTCCTGCACTACGCCTTCCAAAATTGAGTCATTCTTTAAATCGATACGCACACGTAGACCCACTAAGCTTTTAAGCAGTTGTAGTAACGTGCGCGGCTTTCGAGTCTTTTTCTTGGGTCTGGTCAGCCATGATCATAAAAGACTACACCTCCAATACCCAAATTATCCACGTGTCAAACACCATATTGCTGTGAATTATTATTATTATTATTATTATTATTTATTATTATTATTATTATTATTATTATTATTATATTATTATTTTTGTACTAACGGATAATACCGAATATAAGACCGGACTATAGAGGTCACTCCCTTCCAATTTTTTGTGATCGGTCTTCAATTCAGTTAGGGCCACTATTTCCAGGCCTCGAATTTGGTGCAGTGGTGTTGTGCCCGCCCAGCCGATGCCACTGCTCTGGGTTCGAGTCCCACCGCCGCAATGAACATGCGGGCTTGCTTTTGTTACTAATCAAGGTGTCTTTGCAGGTCCAGTTTCAAAACAAGGTAGGTTTATGCAATGGGATATCAGCAAGCGCAAGTGGGAGCGGTGGTTTATTTTTGCATGTCAGAGTCAGTAGTCGCGACCTTTAGAAATCAATGATCGTGACGTCGTCAAGAGCATCACAAAGTTCGAGCTCTTGGCGAGTCACATCGCTGATGTCAGCCGTTGGCCATGCATCGTAGAATCGCTGCCCGTAGACGTCATGGGTGGCGATGTGTCAGTCGCTCACGTCGTCGCTGAAACCCGCCTTGGCGATTGAACACAACCTCTGGTGGAACGCTGCGCCACGCCTGGCGCACCCAGCCAGTGACGACATCAACCGATGGTTGCTTGGGGTTACCACCCTTCCATTACTCCACGTGTTCAGAGCGCCTCCACTCGTCGATGATCGGGCTCATGTTGTCCTTGAACGACTTGTAGATGCCGATGTCACCGGCCTGGAGGTAGGGCGTCATACCGCCGGGGATCACACACATGTCGCTTGCGCTTGGCACAGTGATCCTTGACTGGGGCGCTGATGTGCGCCCGCATCGAATCCCACACCAGGTGCTTCTGTTCATCCATCCACAGCAATGGGAACGCACGATCGATCTACTTGAGCAGCAGCAAAGAGTCAACCCATGCTCGTGGTTGTTGGGCCACCCAGCACCCGTTCACCGTGGTCAGTGTTTCGCACTTGCCTTTCCAAACGAGAAGAGGCATCAGCTTCTCGCCCGAAGCAGTGACAGCGAGAACGGCAGTGATTCGCATGGACTGGAAACCCGTTGACTTCATCACCACATGTTGCGCACCGGTCACCTCCACCGTACAAAGTCGCGGGTCTTCGAAGTACACAGCCGTCTCGTCCATCAAGATGGTGCGTGATGGATCCATCGTCGCACGGGCGTCCTGCAAGAACTTCATGCAGGCAACGGCACGGCTGGTGATGTCGTCGTCGCTGAGCGTCGTCAGGTTGGTTGTACGGCACAGCGATAGGCCGTTGCG
Source organism: Sclerospora graminicola (assembly GCA_001887855.2). Lineage (NCBI taxonomy): Eukaryota > Oomycota > Peronosporomycetes > Peronosporales > Peronosporaceae > Sclerospora > Sclerospora graminicola. The sequence goes on along the minus strand of MIQA02011509.1, from coordinate 11,514 downwards.
CTGCATGAAGCATGAGACCCAGTGGTCGGAGCCCACAAAGTCTGCCACACCAAACACGAGGGCCGCTTCGGCGATCCACGCACGAGTCACCTTCTCCTTGCGAACGCGTCCTTCGACGATCATGTCGAGCAAGTCAGCCTTGTATCCATGGAGGACAGGCTTCCTTCCCGCACCGGGCACACGATACACCGTACCACTTGACTCCTCCACAGCTTCACGAAGAACGTCACGTTTCGCGTACCACCTGCGGCACATCCTCCCGGTCAGACGCCACCCGTCGGCATTGAAGTGCTTGACGGCCCGTGTGGGTACGCCACCACCGTGTTCCTCGATCCAGTCGATCACCTCCACCTTACGGTGCAGACGGATCGTCGCACGCTTGACACCCATCGCTCCTGAATGCAAATGAGACCACGGCGACGATGGAGACGTGGCGAGTGGAACTGGTGGCTTTTGCAGGATCGTGGATTGAAGCCACTCATTTCACCTAGTCATCGTCCACGGAATTGATGACCGGTCCTCAAATTGGTGAGGGCTTGTATTTTTGGTCACCTCCACCATTATGTCACTAAGTCGCGGGAGGTCTTCAATTTGGGTGTGGTCCTTTATTTGGAATTATCCGTTAGTAGTAGTTCATGAATCGTGATGGTTGCGCATAGTAGCGGTGTATTCGGAGGATGAGACTTGAGAGAAGAGTGACAGATTTTGGATTGTGGTAGTATGGAACGGAAGAGAGTGGTTTCCTAAACGATTGACTTTTTGCGCAAAGATCGACCTGCCAGGAGATCAATGGATTTTTATGATGAAGTCGAGTTTCTATGTCATTTATCAGCATCTACAGATGTTTGAATGCTTGCGATATGATTTCGTCATTTTGTAAAGCAGTGTCTGTTTTTCGGAATTCGTAATCACTTTTCGCATAAACAAACTTTCAGACCAGGAGGTCTAACCAAGTAACAAGAGACGGTGCCTTAGAAACACGAACAATCGGGTCCCTTCACAAGAGCACTTGTCGGAGCCAAATCGTCCAATTCAACGTGAATTGATAGATGATAAAAATGAGATGAATGCTGGGGCATATGAGACGAAATATGATGGAATTCCGTGGTATTAGGTTTGTGATGCGCATAAAAGCAACTGGAAGAGCACGTCAAGAATTGAATTTCCGTGTGTGGCGTCAGCTACTTCAGTATGGAGAAAGGCGGTGTTGCAGAAAGGATATCGTTTACTTCACTTACTAAAAGATTACCCAGGAGCATATTACTTGCTGGATACTATGGATCCTGGTTTATTTATACACGTAACGGAGCCGTGGCGCGAGCAGTGTTGGCACTGCATGATAGAACAAGGCAAAAGGGGGAATTTCCTGGTGTTTCGAAAACTTGGTTTGCTGACTGGGAAGGTCGTTTAATATCATTAACTAACCCAGGTCATCGAAGGGCAGTAATTGATATTTCGGAAGCTTGGATTTTTCTTAAAAAGCCAAATATGGAAATAGTCCATTAATTTAGGCCCGTCTGGTTGGCCACAAATCCGCTGGATTTCACTGGATTTGCAAAAAATACACTGTTTCGGACCAAAAACTGTTTCAGCCGAGTTGGGTGTGCTGTCTGGTTCGCCAACCATCTGTTTTTCAAACGCTGTTTTGGCCTCCATCCGCTGTTTCCGAGATACGAGGTCAGAGTCGTATTTCGAAACAGTGGATGTATTTTTACCGTACGCTGTAGTCGATAGCGAATAGGAAACTGATGTAATTTTCAGTTAAGAGTAAAAAAATGTACTAAATCTTCCTTATTCGTGACAGCGTAATTAAATATAATTAGTGCTTCTGCAAGGTACCTTCTATCGGCGGCATGATCGTCGGCTTCGACACGAGTACCGCGCCGACCACGGCGTCATCGTCGTCTTGTTTTCTCGAGGCCCATTCGTTTATGATTGGTTTTGAAATGGTGCATTTTTTTGCGCCGACAGCTGCGTTTGATCGTCTTGGGATTGTGAATTATGTACCGGTATATGACTTATAAAATATTAATAGAACCCTTTTCCAATTCTGCGTAAGTGGTGCGCAAGACGCAATGTTGTGTCTGATAGAATGCACTTAAAAGTATAGGAAAGGCACCAGAGGTAGATAGATAACTAAGTTAGCAAATATTTATAATGAATTAAAAATGCAACGGCTCTTTCATAGCTGCTCAATGGCTTGGCTCACCATTACTAACTTCAGCTGTACCCATCTTGTATTGTCGTAAACGTGAAACTGCCAAATTAAAATCATGGATAGTGTTACCAGACAGCCACGATAATTTTAAACAGTGTTTGATCGTGAACGCTGTTTTGATCGAATCCAGTGGATTGGTAGAAAACAGCGTATACGGACCCTTAGGGGCGTTCTTATTTTGCTGCCGGGAGCTCCCGGGAGGGAAGCCCGTACGCTTTACCTGTCTCCCAAAAATAAGAAGCAAATTCGGGACGAATGTGGTCCACCTACGCAGTATGGTCCACGTAACCTAAGAAGTCCTGGTGCTTTAATTCTCTAATACTCTAATACTGTGCACTCGATTAATTCACGTCAGCAACATGGCCGATGATAATGCAACGCTCACCGAGACGGCTACCATAGCGCCCTCAGTATCGTCCACATCGCCGTCATCATCCGGTGATCAATGGCAAGTCTTTCTAGGCCTTGCAATATTTGCAGCGTCCTACATTCTTCGCGTTGGGGTTTTTCGCTTCTCGTTACGTTTAGCTCGTCGCATTCTCCCGTCTTTGTTTGTCTGGTTACGCGAGTTTGAAAAGATGCGTCCGCTTTCGTGGGTTGTGTTTGTTTTATTGGTCTGGTTCGCAGCGTACGTCATGGATCTTGACTCCTTGCTGGATATGGACGCGGGTACAATCGAAAGTATCGTTACGTTATTGCTAGGGACTCCATTGGTTTGGCTTGTGATCTGTTTCTGTAATTATGTCACATGGGGAATCATTCGGGCTCAAGGTTGGAATCGAGCAGTATTAAACGATGATGATGATTACAATCGCGTGATGATTATAACCGAGGGAATTGGAGTACATTCGTGGTCGTCCAAGGACATTTTTTCGAAGTTTAGGGCTAAATGTTTGTCCCGTTTTACTTTTTCTTCTTCAGGTGATTAAAATCGTGTTGATCGCAGCTGTGGTGTCGGCGTGTATAATTGATGAAATCGGTCAATTTACCGACTTTGAGTCGGGTCAAGTGTCTACCGTTGCAGTCATTATGGTCGAGTTTGTGTTTGTCTTTGGTGCACATTTGTGGGTACGTACGTGTGTGTAAAAAAAAACTTTCGACATTTTTCCCTGATATTTAGACTTTTTTTGGGCTCTTTGTGTCCTAGAACATTATGGGAGGACTGATGACACTCCAAGATGGACAGATTAAAAGTGGACTCCATGTATCGTTCCAAGGCCATGAAGGTGTGGCCGAGCGCTTGTTTCTACAGGGATTTTCCCTCCGGCAGTATGACAAGAGCGTTGCGTATATTCCCAATAGTATCATGCTGGAAAATGCCGTAAAAGTGCAAACAAAGAGTAACGTCGACCTCTTCAAACCCTTCGGACCGTAGGAAGCTCTAACTTCCTCGCGTTGCCTGTCTTTCACCATAGCCACTTTAATTTCTCAAGAAATGCGGTATTTGTTTGAGAAGTAGGCGTAGCCTTCCGCCTACGGCATTCTGCACGGAGCTTGTTCGCCCCACGCTTGGCAAACTCTGTGAACAGAGCTGTGTCGGCATCACAGAGCTCTAGGCTCGTCGTTAATAGGGTAGTCTGCGCCAGCGTGACGGACGCAGTGACCTCCGCCGCCGACTTCACCGTTGTAATAAGAAAGAAAAAAATGTGAGATTATGGTTCGTTTTCTATTTTGGCTGTGCTCCCGTTCTCCCACCAACCTTTTCCGGCGGCGGGAGCGGGACGAAAATCGGGATCAGAGGGTAACAAAAAACAGGCGGTTCAAATTTTATTGTCCAATCAGGTTTCGATTTTTTCTCCGTGGAAAATAAGAACGCCCCTTAGGTTTACCAGCTGACGCACCATTAGAACAGCTTTATTTATGTACCTGTCTCGATTCGATTGGCTTAAAAGTGCCGAAATGGTGACCAAAAAGCCTAAATACCCATTTTGGCGCCATAACCTGATGAATTACGCTACTCTAATACTATTTCTATACTGTATAAAAGATACGGTGTATTATACTATGTAGTACAGACGTTTGATACATAGATGATAAAAAATACAAAAATAAACAGAATGTGCTATAAAATAATCTGTGGGGTTAGGGTAAGGCTAGGTCTTCCTATCGTCGCCGACGCGTACCAACGGCATGACTGTAAATGGCGCTCTTAGTAAGGGTGATAAGGGCATCCAACCATATAAGAGATTCAAAAAAAATGTCAAAGAAGTCGCGTTGTAAGTTATTGAACTGCGTATTTAAGAAACTATTGTGTCAAAATATTCAATGCGCCTCCCGCAACCTTCGATCATGAGCGCCATATTTTTCTACGTTGATCGGTTTTGAGGCTCTGCAAAGCACTAGTAGTAGCGTTGAAAGCTTGATGAACGGAGCATACGTTGCTATTGCGTTTGTATGCAGGTTTACGGCATCCTTCATCGTTTGTCTGTAATAAAATCGTTACCGATAAAATCGAGGCCAAAAGTAGCAACATAGTAAGACAGGTTTTAGTCCATGCCACCTGAAAATTCGCTTCATCTCCATGAGACCAACAAAGACCGTGTGAGACTGCTGCTGCAATTGTGACCTAAAGAACGAAGTACGTCGTATATTTTTAGATGCTATATAGTGATCAAATAAGATCCCATAAAATTGATTGGTATCTCGATAATTCCTGTTGGTGTTTGGGGTCATTTGTTGTTATATTCGCTAAATTGTATCCTCTGTTTATTTTTGAAGGATATAGTTTACGTTTCGAGTTCTGTCTTTATAGAAAGACAATCGACTTTAGGTGTATGGTTTGGTGATTTTTATTGGGGTGGTGTGACTGGCAACAAAAAAGAGTGGATGTCCAATCATAGTTTTCAAAGAACGTTGATTGGTCCAAACCAGCGCTTCGAGAAATTTGGTCCACCTAGAGTCGACTCTGCATGTGGGTCATAGGCAGGCCTCTTAAAAGTAGGAAGTGTGTCGAGAAAAAGTACAGAATGCCTTATCCAGAATGCCTATTTTGACAAGGACTATTTTTACCCAAAAAACGCACACAAGTGGAGGCATAGCTACAACAAAGTGTCTTTGTAGCGAGCGGAGCTAACCTGTCCAGAGCTAAAGTGAAAATATCCGTGCAGAGCTGCTAGAAAAACATCACAACGGAAGCGAGGGGTAATTCGTACCCTGCCGCTTGGGCTGTATCAGCACCGGGGGCCGCTTTCCAGCGATCACATCGTGCATATATGACGACCATCTAAGTTGTCAAGTCCAAGTGGGACAATGTGCTTGTGGGATTGCTGCTTTATCTGTCACGTTTGGTATCTACTTTGCATAGTCGGCAGGCTAAAACTGTTGTATCATTAGTAAAACGCCTCTATTCTTTGTAACATGTAGTTCACTGATCTTCACTCCATATTACTCACATCCTCCACCACAATGTACCGTCATCCTGAATCACTTCCACAAACGAGGACGCATCTTTAAGCCCGATTGTAGCACAAAATTTGCTGGTCGATGCACCTATCTGACGCATGGGTAGCCTCCCGATGGATAAAGTGCTGTTGCATTGAACACGTCGTTTGCATCAGAATCCGGTAATGAGAACATAACTGACAGCACAAGCATCAACACGAGCTTCAGCATGCATATCTGCATGGGCATCTCCACTGAGTGTCGATCAAAAGATGAAAAAAACATGCCGTCCTTCGCGGTTCCAACATGGTACTTACTTGGTTGGTTTATCTTGACATTTGTATGCTGCAAGAGTATTTGCTTTTTGCCAGATCCCCATACGCCTGCCTAATACTAGTATGGGTTTGCCAGAATACCTATTTTCCATTGAATTAGGTAGATAGGTAGTTCTACCTACTTTTAAGAGGCCCGTACTATTTTTTCCCGTTTATGTCATTTGTACTGGAGCCAGGTCGATTACATGGACCCCTATACAGTGATATATAAGCCGGTCTCAACCCATATAGCAATACATGGGGACACATTAATTTTTTTGGCCAGGAGTGTACGATATTGGATATGTGGTGTTTAGGTGCTCGTTGTCGACGTCTTCTGCTTTTGTCTCAGTGCTTGATCAATGAGGGCGTCTTCAATCCGTTGTTGATATCCTCGAAGACTGCCACCGACGTTGCCAATCACAAACTGGACTACCGATCGGACATGACGCGCGTCGTAGACAACACCAGGATCATAGTCAAACGAGATCCGAACATAAAGTTGGAGGAGCGAGAGTTCGAGCTCAGGAGCGGAGTCTGCGAACGGTTTAGTTACGAGAGCGTATTCTCGTCCATGGTAGATGAGTCCGTCAAGAGGTTTGTGCTTAATCTCGACGGGGCTTACGCTTGAAACGAACACAATCATATCACGGTCTGGCGTTTTAATGCGTTGGAGAATTTGCTTGGCCTTGACGTCTGCCCGCGAGTTATTGGAATACATTTCTTTTGTAAAGTCTTCAATGATCGTGTACGGTTGGTCTAGATTCTGCAGCGGACAGAGAAAGTTTAAGTAAACGCAGGTTCCTTCTTTGGCATAGTTTGCATCGAAACTACTAACCTTAGCTGCTTTTTCATACAACCCGCCGTTTTCAAAATGTTTTTCAATGCCTTTGAAGTGATTCCAAGCAGCCTCCCCCGTATCATGAAGGCTGAATGGAAGGAATTTATTTGAAAATACCTCGATGTACTTGCCGTCGACTCCTTCCCGAACACAAACGTCGCTTGTCGGTATATCCATTGTTGCTAATCCGGTCGAAGCTAAAACGGAGTCCACTTCAAGGTATGCACTTTGAAGATGCTGGAAGAGTTCATGAAAGTCTTCAATATTACCCTGGAAATCCAGCACACTTGCCGTGCGGCGCTTCAAGACACAGTTGTCACGCATACTTTCAGCTTCCTACAAGTGACATAAACAGATTTTTTGCGTCAAATTATGCACCAAAAGCAGCTTATTGTTTGTACTACTTGTTGTGTGAGTTGTTTCCGCAGCAGTGCACCCAATCCCGTCGCCATTTTTCGTTTCCGCTTCACGATTCGCCGTAGTCGAACATTTTCCCATTGTGCTTCATCGCGCCAGCGTCGTTGCCGAATCGCTATATCTTTCCAAACGCGTGGAGCTTGAGCTATCGGTCTAGAAATTGACGCGATTGGAGCCGGAATCTTGCGTTTTGTTAATGAAGTCAACTGCATATTTCTTAATTGCAGCTCCAGCTCTGCCACTTTTTCGCGAAGAAAGATCAGTTCGTATTGCGCTTCGTCTCGCACGCGGTTCGGATTGTTTGGAGACTTTTTGGTTTTCAAACCTTGTGGGCGAGAGAAAGTTTCATCATCATGCGGTAATCTCAATTGAAAACTTGACGTATCACAGAGACTTTTTAAATCCAACGGCACCATATTCGATGTCTCTCGACACGCAATGGTGAACGATGGTGAGGCTCCGCTCTTCATACCCGTGGGAAAGTTTTTCTCCTGCTTGAGGGATGTCGCCGATGATGCGGGCAGCGCTGTGTTGTCGTTAAAATCCACACACTCGTCCACGAAGCTCAGGACCGCCTCAAACATCCCAGCATCGTCCATTTCGGTTAGCTGGAGCGCCATGGGGTAAGAAATAAAGATTTGTAATAACAAACTGGTCTATCAATCAACGGGCTTTATCGTGGGATCGTCTAGTACATGTACAGTACATGAACACCATTGATATGCTAGTGATTGGACAAACCTGAATCAGAGATTTTGGTGGATTTGCGTTAATGTTCAATCATTCGCAAACGTTCATTTGGACGAGATTTATAGATCATTTGCTTGCCAGACAAAGGAGCCAATTTGGGTTCAGACACAGACCGTGAACGTCACAAAGTCAGCCACAGTATTTACACCCATTACAAAGTAAATGGACTCATTGCCCGCCTTGTCTCCCACTTAATTTAGTTAAAACGGGGCGATACGTCTGAGCTCAAGGTCCAACTGTGTCCTGTTAAGAAACTTTTAAGTGAGGAAACCTAACTCTTACCAACAGTTTGAGAGAACATTAAAAACGCAGTTTGCAAGAGGCAGTTCAACACAGAATGACTCTGCCCATCATATACTAACTCTCTAATTTTATTGGGGTTTGCTCTACCATTAGGGGGTTTCAGACATCCGATTCGAGCGAGTTTCCACTTCAGTGCTCTGGATTCTGTCATGGATGTTGATGGACAAAAACGGGAATTGATCTTTCAACCTGTCCCCTGTGTATTTGTATATATTTTTCATTTGCATCACTAACTATACAATAAGTGCAGCCACTGTGATATCCCATTCACCTCTCTAAACCGCTTCAATGTTATTTACAGGTTTTTGAAAAATCTAGTCGTCCAGAAATCGGGTCGATTTCTTGACTAATTTCTTGTTGAGATATCAGTGAAAAAAAGGCCCCGTATTAGGGGGTTTCAGACATCTGATTTCTTCACTGATATCTCAACAAGCAAGAAATCGGGCAAGAAATCGACCACGATAGACCGATTTCTGGGCTGGAATTTCTTAGCGACTGGATTTTCAAAAACCTGTTAATAACATTCAGGCGTTTTAGAGAGGTAGATTGGAGTGGATGCACGAATTGTATTTTAAGTGGTGCAAATCGTAGTTAGAGAAATATACGAAATACACAGGGGACAGAAATTTGGTGATAGATCAATTCCCATTTTTGTCCATGACAGACTGAAGTGGAAATTCGCTCGATCTTTTGACCAATTTCTTCTTGAAAAATCGGATGTCTGAAACTCCCTATTGAGTGGTTTTTGTATGTCTAGTTTATCAACTTTTTCCGTATACCGTGATTTTTGTTTCCTTCGATTTAGGAAGGAAAATGGTACGTCCGTATATCGAATTCACCGAAACTCTTGATCAATGAATATGTCCACAAAGTCATTTCGCAAGAGCAAAAACCCTACATTTCTAAACGCAAATATATTCTCAAGTGCATATAGTAACAAGACCGTTAATGGTGTTATTTGAAAAGGATGAAAATGCACATGTAATAAGCCTCGGGTTGAACAAATATATTTATGTTACCAACGCTTTATGAATATGCCTCGGATGTCGCGCTTTGGGTAAGTACTATTCTGTAGTCATACAATCAAACTCAACCAGATACCGGTACATGACGGCGTAGAATAAACGTGAACATAATTGAAGGCGCCCTAACATAAAATCGGCTTCGGAACGACGGGTTCCATCTATTACAATACTAAGTACTTCGAATGTAATAGAATTGGGTGTCGCGATTTAGTAGTGTAAGTATTATACTGTAGACATATCAGGTACCCTTAATTCGTCACCACGAATTAATCTTTGAGTGGGCAAACGTTACCCGGAACGACGGGAGACACTACTAGTTAATCATTATCGCTTATGCTTGTTGCACAAGCTACAAAGTATTGAGCAAAAGGTTGAATAGAAGTTGCAGTTTCAATTCAATCCAAACTATCATTTCCTTTGCAGTCACTGCATTCGGGGAATTTAGAGTTGGATTTTTCTTGCGATTGTTAGGGACGGATATCATATTGGAGATGACACTCAAATCTGGCTTTTCGCGTAAAGGAAAATTGCTCCCTCTAACAGAGAAATATCTGGCCTTAATTATATTCATCTTTTTGTACAGGAAAGCTTCATTTCCGGCCCAACGGGAAAATCGTCACGGAAAATAATCTCCAGACGTGTTTTTCAACATGTAATTTCCTGCAGAAATGACATCGGATATTATTCGGTGAAAACTTAACTCTGAAACCCCCTATTAAATAGTATAGAATTTTTAGAAGTATAAAAGGGATTTTCAAAGTACCCGTCACATTTTTCCAAGCAAACTACGCCCGAGCAGCGCATGGGGCTCAATATTAGCCATAAAAAATTAGCGTGCACGATTAAATGTTCGAGGAGCGGTTCTATCCAATTTGAGCTCTCATGGTGCTTGCCCGACCTGGGTCGAGCTCATGCTATCATGTCGCGTTTGTCAAAGGGCAATAAGTAGGTTTGAATCAGAATCGACGCTCGATGCGTAACTGTAACTTTAAAAAGTTACGTACCTATACGAAAATACAGGTTGCACACTGATAACGCTGAATGTGCGCACTTTGTCTACTAAGAATAGCCCGAGATGACCCTCCTTCACAGATTGTTAATATGACCCTCAGAGTTAGACTATGTGTCTATCTATTTTGCCTAAAAAAGACATGTTCGGGTATTCCCTTTTTATTTCTCCATCAAGATAGAGTGGGATTCTCAAGCTCACATTCGCTTGTAGACTTCACTTTAATCGAAACTTACAAGCGAGGGCTATGCCGTAAAACACAAGTTACATGTCGCTTGTCGCCTAGATTCTTAGCCAATCAATAGACCTCACAATTAAAAACCGAGTAGACCTTAAACCGAATTTATGATCAAATTGGAAGTTCATTGGCAAAAATCTGTGTGGACGAAACCGTTCCAAGGAGATAATGAATTTACAGTACGAAATTTGTAACTTCAACCTAATTAGGGTAGGCACATATTGGACCAAAGCGACTGAACTTTTCCTAAGTGATGCATTACCAGCATGAAGGCATCCAGAAGCATTCGAAGAAATGGGAGGGGGGGGGGCTACCGACACCTACGAAACCATCAAAAGCGAACGGCACTGAAGACATAGTAACTTAAAACATCAGTTTTCCGCAGGAAACATCAGCTGGCCAATTATATGTCTGTATTTTTGCTACGCGTCCAACGATTGGCTGATTAATCGATAGCAGCAGTTTTTCGGAATTGCAGGAGACGAAAGATGATTCACAACCAGAACCAGAACCGGGTATAGAACCGGTAAAACCAGTTTCTGTTCTGACGGAATCACAGTATATTAGTATTTCAAAGTAGTACCTCTGGTGTAATGGGGTGCCATTACATAAGTGATATTTGAGTAGAAATATCACAGTTCAATTTCAGCCTTAAATACCTGAAATGTGAATATTGGATTATAAGTTGTCAATATCCACTTTGGAACAGATTCTGATATATCGACTTACAAGTAACATAATGCTAAAAAATATCATTAGATTCAGTTTTATATCTACATGTTACTATGATTAGTCTAGGTCTAATTATACTAGTTAGCATCTTAACCACCATAAATATATTCACTCTTAAACTTACCTTCTAGTACTCAAGTAGCCTTAGGTATATATATTAATATATATATATATACTTAAGTGATCGATTAATTATTACACTAATTAGTCTTTATTAAATTTATCTAAGGTAAACTAAGGAGGACCAATTTACATTTGGTCCTACACAAAATTGCACGCTTCCTCA
>MIQA02011506.1:48087-63310 GCA_001887855.2 Sclerospora graminicola | reverse complement strand
TTCAGGTAAGACACATAACTATCCAGCCGGGCTATTTGGGGTAGGTTACACAAAAGGGAGTATTGGACATATGGATAAAAATCAGTATACGTTTCGCTTTCTTAGACACTAGTCGCTTTCATTGATTCACAGCAGAGGACTAACAAGGTCCCCTCTTGCTGCTATTGGTTTGCCCGGGGAAGGTTAAAATAACCCACCGTAAGTTTCCTGACCGGGAGTCGCGGCGTTGCGTATACTCACGTCAAGTCGCCCGTGTTTTGAACACGGTTATATCTAGTATTGGAAAGTGTGGTAACGTTTTGGCCTACTGTGGAAGATTGTGGAGTTATATTTGGATTCCCCTTTACGTACACGTTTGGATTTACCTCTTTATTGTCATTGGTTTAGCTGGCCGATCGATTATTCTCGGTCCAGCCGTCGCAGTATACAAACTTCAAGTATATTGCCAATCGAGCTCCCCGGTGAAGATTTCCGCCCAGGAGCTACCCCTAGTCCTAACCCTCGTCTCCTTATTCGACGGACTTTTCACTTTTCGCCCTAGGGTCTATCAAGAGAGCGCAACCGCCAGTGCTGACGGGTACACAAGGTGAGCTTTTAACATGGATCATCCAAGTCGTCACGACCAAGGTGATGGAAGTGACCGATCCAGCCGGCCGGATGTCGGATCGGATCATGACTCGGATGGACGGAGTACCCCTCCGACAGTCAGTCATCTGGGCCCCCCGTGGGTGTTCGCATCTCAGGAAGAATTTCTGAGAGCGACTACACCACAATGGTGCGCGTGCCCGGATCTCTTGGTGACCCTGGATATCACCGCGAGTCCCTAGCGGGCGAAAGACCAAAACCTGTCAAATTTGTTGAAGATGTTGTGTCGGGTGCATTGGGGGAAGGCATATCGCCCCCAATGCTGCTGAAGATGGAAGGATGCGATGGTCGACTCGGATTGGGGGAGTTCGAGGTCGACATTAAAGAAGAAGTTACTCCCCTAGAGGCTCCGCCGGGGGCGGATTACGGTACTACTCACTGTAGTACCTGCCGCTATGCCCCAGCTGGAGCCGGATCGGACTATGGTGCAAGTCACCATAGTCCGAGGAAGGATCATGGTTTCGACCACGATCCTAAAAAACAAATGTATATTATGGATATCAAAGAAGAAAAAATTAAGAAAGAAGAATCGGAAGTCGGATACGACCGGAGTGGGAAGCCGGCCGGATCGGGATCAAGTCACGATCCGGGCCACCTACCCTTAAAGAGACCGGATTGGCAGGAATCGCATTTTCCAACCCGCAAAGATAGGCTGTGTTTCGAAGAAGAAGAAAAGTTGGACAACCTAACACAGAAGTTTACGGATACAGACCTGGAGCGTGCTCGCCATCTTCACGAGTTGGGGCAATTCTTGCGGACGGATAAGGTGCTGAAGATAACACGGCCGAAAATCCTAGGCGGATTAAAAGGTCCCGTCTCTCCCCCAGCCCTCTCAGACGGCCACGTGTCCCTTATTAGAGGACTATTCGATCAACTCAAACAAGCCGGCATTAACACCGGCGTGTTCGATCCAAACGAGCTTTTCGACCTGAAGGTTGACAAGCGGAAGGAGGCATCCAGTGCACTGCACGACTGCTTGTTACCGTTAGTGGGCTGTTCTCCGTCGAAGAAGATTACAGCCACGACTGGAGTGGCACCGTCCACGCCGCCGGCAGCAAGCAGACCGGCGGGAATACACGCGGGTTCTTCTCAGTACGAGTCTGCCCCCTCGGAAGCGGACTCAACCGACTCATCGATGGGTATTACCCGTATGACGCTTGGCCCAAGAGGAGCAGCGCGTGTGGCGACGGCCATGAGGTTTGGAGGATATAAAGATCCGGATACGCCCGAGCGGAAAAAAGCCAGTCAGTACAGCGTACAGACTCAAACGGCGACGGCGGATCCAGAGCCGAAGGATGAAGACGTGGACGGGCGGATAAAGAAGGAATGTCGATCTGGCAGCCCGGCCGCCCCCAAGTCGCCCCGCGAGCCGACCCCCAGGCGAGCCCTCAAGTGCCGGATCACCTGCATAACATGTTTTCGGCGATGATGGAGCGATACTTGGAAGAGCAGCGTCGGCTGGGTGCCAGCCGCGGCAGTCCGAAGTCACCGGACCAGCCGGCTCGTCGTGGGAGTCGGGCGCCCGAGTCAGTCCAGTACTATGGGAGGGAGCCGATTGACGAAGACATGAGGTCAGTGCAGTCCAAGCAGAGTGAGCCCCGTGCCTTCCCGCCAAGCCGCCAGACTGGTCGCCGAGCCGGACGGCGGCCAACGAATAGGAAGCTGTCTCTTAGCGACGTGGATATGGAATCCGTCAAGTCGACCAAATACGACTACGATCCGGATGACCTGGACCTGGGGATGACTCGCCGAGCCAACGTGGCCTCGGCCCAAGCGTTGAATCCGGACCCAGGGGCGATTACAAGGGTGCGGATGTCAGCCCCGTATGAATATTCGAAATGGTTTTGTGGAGATAACGTTTGTGGATTACTGTGGAAAATCGCGGTTTGATCGCGTTTCCTTGGTTTCTTATTATCTCTCTCTCATTGGCTGGCCTGATCAGACGGACTTTCCTGATCAGTGCCTAGATACTGATTAAGTATCGACCCCAACCCGTTCTCCGGTGAAGATTTCCACCCGAGGACACCCCCCGTCTCGAGAAGGTCATCCCCTCCGACCTGATCAAGATAATCGTTTTCGTCACCGAGTCCACCTAAGTGAGTGTAACCACCCCCGATCAACGGGTACACAAGGTGAGATGAAGATAAACATAGATCCTGACGCGCATGAAGACCGGCCAGATGACCGGGAGGATCAGATCAGTCACCATAATGGTGATTCATCTGATTCTGATGCTGATCAGGATCAACGGAGTACCCCCTCCAATAGTTGGTCGTCCGGGCTAGTGGGTATCCGGATTCCGCCCAAGACTTCGGTCATGGATTTGAAAATCGGCTCCACCACAATGGCGCGCGTGCCGTGATTCGAACCAGGGATATCACCGTGATTCCTTTGATGATGAAAAAGATGTGAAAATCAAAGTGGAAGAAACTTTTTCGGGTGTATTGGAGGAAGGCGTATCGCCTCCGATGCTGTCCATATCTAAAGGAAGCGATGGTCGACCTGGTCTTGTGGAGTGCCAGGTCGAAATTAAAGATGAAACAACTCCCCACATGGCCCCGATCGGGGCCGATCTGGTCCTGAAGATAACACGGCCGAAAATCCTGGGCGGATTAAAAGGTCCCGTCTTTCCCCCAGCCCTCTCAGACGGCAACGTGTCACTTATTAGAGGACTATTCGATCAACTAAAACAAGCCGGCATTAACACCGGCGTGTTCGATCCGAACCAGTTGTTCGATCTGAAGGCAGACAGGTTGAAGGAGGCATCCAGCGCACTGCACGACCGTTTGGTACCGTTAGTGGGCTGTTCTCCGTCAAAGAAGATGACAGCAACAACTGGAGTGGCGCCGTCCTCGCCGCCGGCAGCTAGCAGACCGGCCGGAATACACTCGGGTTCTTTCAGTACGAGTCTGCCCCTTCAGAAGCGGATTCAACCGACTCATCGGTAGGTATTAACCGAATGACGCTTGGCACGCCCAAGGGGAGCACTGCGTGTGGCGACAGCCATGATGTTTGGAGGATATGAAGATCCGCATACGACCGAGCGGAAGAAAGCCAGTCAGTACAGCGTACAGACCCGGACGGCGACGGCGGACCCAGAGCCAAGGACGAAGACGCGGACGGGCGGATTAAGAGGAATGTAGATCTGGCAGGCCGGCCGCCCCCCAAGTCGCCCCGCGAGTAGACCCCCAGGCAAGCCCTCAAGTGCCGGATCACCTTCATAACATGTTTCCGGCGATGATGGAGCGATACTTGGAGAAACAGCGTCGGCTGGGTACCAGCCGCGGCAGTCCGTGGTGACTGGACCAGCCGGCTCGGCGTGGGAGTCGGGTGACCGAGCCAGTCCAGTACTATGGGAGGGATTCGATTGACGAAGACACGGAGTCAGTGCAGCCCAAGCAGAGTCAGCCCCGTGCCGTCACGTCAAGCTGCCAGACTGGTCGCCGAACCGGACGGCGGCCAACGAATAGGAAGTTGTCTCTTAGTGACGTGGATATGGAATCCGTCAAGTCGCCGAGCCAATGTGGCCTCAGACCAAGCGTTTGATCCCGACTCAGGGGCGATTACCGGGGAGCGGATGTCAGCCACGTCTGAGTTAAAGGATTTCACTAGACGGGGCATGGATGATGACCAAGCCCGAAGATGGCTGAGCAAGACGAAGTCAGCATTCCTCAGAGACCGTACGCCGGACTATTAGAATTACCTGATCTTCGGAGACTTGATGAAGGGTCCAGCTAAAACCTGGATCTAGCAGCTCAACCTGGAAATCCGAGATGAGGGGAGGGAACTGGTTGAAGCTTTTGAAAAACAATACTGAGATTGGAAATGTCTTTAGCACGCCAGTATTTCCACACCAAGAAGCGGGCGGACGAGACCCCTCTGGAATACCTCGATCGTCTAAATGTCGCTGGCATGAGGGCGAATATACCGGTTAAAGAAGATGCCAGCCAGTCGGAAGCTGCCCGGGAACATGTGGAGCATTTCATCGGCACGTTGGACGATCGGGAGCTGGCGGACCAGCTCGCTTTACTGCGATTGAAGAATACCACGGAACTGGAGCTGACGATGCGTACTTATCAAAGAGCAAGGAAGTGAGGCCTCAAGGCAGCAGTTGGAACTGGCCGGCTCAAGTCCCGTTTTAGCTCGGATCAAGAAAGCCGGCCGCCATCTACCAGGACGGCCCGAGCCGTCCGCATTGTCGCCCGAGAGTCGGATGCGACTAGCTCGGAAGAGGGGTACCAGCGGTCTGGGGGCGAATCCGAGGAAGAGCAGTACCGGTACCTGTTCTCGGGGAAGCCGGTCATCCATCCAGATTGCCAGCTGGGTCCAGCCAACCGAAGGGTTTTCCGGCTCGAACCGACCAGGATTACCCCAGACGGAAATGTACCCACTGTGGGTCTATCAAGCATGACGACCGGAGCTGTTGGAAGCGGCTGACATGCAAGAAGTGCGAAAGGAAGGACATCCTGCGGATCACTGTTTGTTCACCTGCAAGACTTGCGGGGAAGTGCAAGAGGCGGGTCTGTGCCCTATTGAAGAGTTCTACAACCAGATGAAGAAGTGGTACGTCCCGACCAAGCATGCTGGAATGTTGCCGCCCGGGGCGGAAAAGATGTTAAACTAGATCGCTCGCCAGGTTGGAATCTGGTTCGAGCCGAGCGGTCTACGGTTTGTATCTATGCATATGTCGGTAAGGAGGATAATCAAGAAGCAAAGCAAAGCGTAACCGACAATACATGTAAGTTTGACGATTACGTCATCCGGTCCCCGGGCAGCAAGGCTGACCCCTGCCTGGTGAGCAGTATACGGACGGACGAATATTCTCGGTCTGAAGCGCTTATGGAATTGAATCTGCTCCTGGGGAATCACGAGGTTATTGGAAAAACCATGCACCGGATAAGTGGTTCAAGCAAGCCAAGGCGGATGGCAAAATCAATAACCAGAAGGCTACCATGCTGTTTGACTCTGGCGCAGAAGTGTCTATCGTTGTCACCACATTTGCTCGTAAGGTGGGGTGTAAAATAGATGAGACGAAGCGGCAGGAATGCATCGGCATTGGAGAAAGTTCATACATGACCCAAGGTAGAACAAATGTTAAGGTTACGTTGGCTGGGTCTTTGGTGTATTACTTTACCGCCTGGGTAGGTAAGATAGCCGGGTAGGATGCAATTCTGGGGATGGGTTTTATGGTCCCGGCCGGCATACGGTTGGATTTATTGCATGGAACATTGACGTTACCGGATGAGGTGCAGATCCAGCTCGCCGGCCGGCGGCCCTTATATGGTGCCCACGTCCATTTCCTCAAGCTAGGTCAGTTAGTAACGGTGCCAGTGGGAAAAGCGGTGGAAGTAATGGTACGACCACACGACAGGCGGCGTAAGTTATGGCTGGCAAGGGGCGAGTGTTGGGTGCCCTTGTTTGTCAAAAGGGATGGTCATCTCAACTCCATAAGTGTGACCAATATCTCGGAGCAGCCCCTCACCTTGCATGAAGATGTGATCATTGGAATGTGGCTGGCCGAGGACAAGGTGCTCCGCCGGCCGGGTTATGTCACTATCGGCTCAAGACGCTATATCGAGTGGCAAAACCTGACCTTTCAGGCAACCACCGATTTGGTCAGCGAAGAGGATGTAGTGGAAGAGGACCGGACTCCAATGGTGGATAAACCAAAGTACCGGACTCCTTCTAGAATATTGACGCAGGGCCGGCCATCGCCGATTCCGGCTGAACGTACCGACCGCGATCCTGCCCCAATCACTGAGCTGGTTCTGTCCACTCCGTCGAAAATGGACGAGCAGCAGGATCAGGAGAGAAGACGAGGCAGAGTTACATGTGCGGTCACCTCCGAGGTCGGACGGCTTGATGAGCAGGATGATGCTGGATCGACCGATCCGGCTGACCGGGGTTCAGAATTAGCCGGAGGTGGATCAACTGATCCGTCTGACCCGGATCCGGGAAAAGCCGAAGCTGACCAGGTCTGCATTCATGAAGGGGGCGAGCTTTACGTCGAAGGCATGGAGGATCAGATGGCGGTGCTACCGTATGTGACCCCCTGCCCACCAGCAGTCACTTTCGATGATCTACAAGTTGGAGACCCAGATGTGAATACCCCGGAAGAGATCAGCAGGCTGAAGGATATCATATGGAAAAGGAAACATCTGCTGATCGGTCCTGGAAATGCACTGCCTCCGGCCGCCCATGGTGCGGTATGCGACATTAGTGTGGGAAACGCCAAGCCGGTGGCGCAAAGATGCCGGAGGGTCGCCCCCCAGTATCGGGAAAAACTGTCGGAACTTATCAAGGGATTGCTGGCCACCAAGATAATTCAGCCGTCTACCTCGCCATGGGCTTCGCCCATTGTAATCATTATCGAGAAGAATGGGGTGGATATAAGGCTGTGTATCGGCTACCGACTGGTGAACCAGCTGACTAAGCTAATGGTCTACCCGATGCCGTTGATAAACGACTTGCTGAAGGATGTGGGTAAAATTTTGTGAATTGCTCGTTGGACATGGCTAGCGGATTCTGGGTGGTCTCTATGACCGATCGCGCACGAGAAATCTCTGCGTTTAAGACGCCCTCCGGGTTGTTCGAGTGGAACCGGATGCCGTTTGGCCTAAAGAATGGTCCGCGGATTTACCAGCGGCTAAAAAAGAATATTTAGAGTCCCTGACCACATAAAGGGTGGTGCAATCCATGTCAAGCGCGGTGCTGTAAGGGCCTCATTTCATTACACTTTTGGACCCTGACTTTATCCGACTTTGGATTTTCGTCCACGGTGGGACTCGAACCCGCATTCTCCCTGTCCCGAGGACAGGGCCTTA
The DNA here is from genome assembly GCA_001887855.2 of Sclerospora graminicola. Lineage (NCBI taxonomy): Eukaryota > Oomycota > Peronosporomycetes > Peronosporales > Peronosporaceae > Sclerospora > Sclerospora graminicola. The sequence continues at coordinate 55,841 of MIQA02011506.1, read as the reverse complement.
ACCACTGCACCAAACGAGGTCATGTTCTAAACCCTAGACACGTATCCAAACACGTGCACGTGGGGGGGGGGGTGAGGTTTGAAAACCTAAACAAAACCCGTCGGGGGCCTTTCGGTAAGCCAAAATGCGTCTAAGCGCGTCTTAAGCGGGAATTAAGTTTGACTACAGGGGCCTAGTTAATCTTGTGCTCCCAATGACCGCGACACGTGGCGGAGCGACTCTTTGCTTAGGGGGTAAATCAAAACCCGTTATTATATATGCAATATCCTATACCTAGTGTACCGTATACCAACTCATGTGCCTGCCTCATACTTCGATCCTGTTCGCTTCGTCGCTTCGTCGCACCGTTGCGTAGTACCACCTTACCCATCTTTGTTGCACCCTCAAACTGATCCGTACCACTTCTGAACCGATTATGGTCAAACTCTATGGCGATCTTCAATCATCCTGATCTCTTGATAAACAGCCTGAAACCAGCTCGAGATCTGCCTCTCAGACACTGTTCGCCCCATATCCAACCCGGCTTAACTGAAACCTCCGTCTCTCTTCACACCTGGAAAGCCGGTTTGGGGCCGATCGGTTCAGATCATGATCAGCATAGCGATCGGCAGGGTGATCGGGGCAGTGATCAGGGCGATCGACCCCAGATCACCTCTAGACACCTCAGGGTTACCATCACAGCAACTTTGCCAGTTCACTTGACCATGTTCTTGCCCTTCATTACCTGTCGGGATGCAAAGATCGCACCGACTCAGCGTTTCTCGTGAAGTTGGACATCGGACCTTCTTGCGCTTATTCTGCATGGATCCTTCGTCTCTCACCGCTAACCTCAGCTTAGTTATGTTCACACGGCTCGCCGCTCCACATATCCAGCTCTGTCTGGTACACGATCTTCGTATTCTATGGCGGAATTAATTGACTCGGCCGATCGGGCCGGAATTTCATATCACATCCAACTTCAACATCTGTACCGTTCGTAACTCACCCCGATAACTGGATTCTGCTACTCCTGATATATTACTTCACCATTGATGCCGTATCTCCAGTTTGTCTCCATCGATCTCGCCATATAGTTGACACGCAGTATCCCGATCGGATCGTGACCTTCGCCATTCCATTAATATCCGGGACCAGGCGAACTAACGATACTTGGCTTATCCCTTCACATTACGAAAGCCCGTTGTCAACCGTCTTTCATAGTATGCGAAATCAGTATGTCCCACCCATCAACTGTCCTATCTTGACGGGTGTTCCCATCGTCACCAATCAAGGTCATGTGTGGTCCACCTTATTCTCAACTTTTTGTCAGATCGCTTCACCACACGAACCGAACCAGTAATATCGACCAATCGTATGCCTCACGGGTCAACTATCTCCACCAACGAGATGCCGCCCTTGTTAACTATTTCGTCCAATGAGATGACGCCCTTGTCAACTATTTCGGTCAATGAGATGGCGCCCTTGTCTGCCCCGATAGGCAGCTGGCCGCCGAATTCCAGTGCGGCCGGCCCGGACGATCACATGACCCGAGCGAGTGGTAGACTTTGGCGTGTTGAAAGCGAAGATGGCGACTACACCAGTCCTGAAGCATTTTGATGTTAATAAGGTTCCTGTGGTCATCATCTACGCTAACAAATGGGCCATCTCAGCTGCCCTTGTGCAGGATCATGACGGAGTGTATTGTCCTGTGACGTTCACCAGCCGGACTCTAAAGGCTAATGAAGTTAACTATGGGCTAGTGGAAAAAAAAGTTTTGGCCTTATTGCGGAGCCTGGATGTGTGCTATACTATACTGGTGTCTCGGCCTATCAAGGTACTATCTAGACGGCCGACCCTGTCATGGCTTCTGACGGCAAATGGAATTGATGGCCATTTGGGTAGATTGCTGTCTCAGTGGTCTCCAGAAGTAATCAAGTGTACAAAAGGAGAAGAGGAGATGCTGGGCACGTAAGCGGCCAGCATTACCCCAAGGGCAGAAGTGGAAGAAGCACTGATAGCCATAGCGCCTCGGAAACTGCCACGACAATCGATCATACTACTACCATCAACAGTGGGACCGACAGAAGAACTGATGGTTCTAAGTTTTGATGGGCCAGCAAGCGTAAAAAAGGGAGTAGGTGCCTATACTACTATTCTGTGGAAGTTGCCCGAGTGGAAAGTGGTCGCTGCTGCTTCCAATTTCACGCCTGGCATAACAGTGAACGAAGCAGAGTACGGAGGACTGTTACTTTGCCTAGATCTGCTGGCTGGCCGGACGCAGGGGCGGATTATCATATGTGGTGATTCCAATCTGGTGATCCGGCAGATCACGGGAGAAATAGATTGCAACGCGCCCCGGCTGAGACTTTTGGACGATCGGGTTATGTCCGCCCTGCGGAAATGGCCAGAACATGAATTGTTACATGTCAAACGGGACTGGAATAAGAGTGCATATCACTTGACTACGCTGGCCACGTGCGACCAAGTTGGTGTCACGGTTTCCGATCCAGGTTTGTTATCGGATCTGGCAAAGATCAATCGGCTGCCCGAACTTATCCATCCGGCCAACATGGAGGAGGTAACCCGGGTGAACGCCGTCATCGGGTCGCAAAAGCGCCGTTCTTCAGCCGCTAGCTCACCATCTTCGGAAGCAATGAGCGAGGTTATAGTACAACAGTTACGGGCAGAGCACATTCTCCAAGTGCAGCGGAAAGAGGAGTCGATAGTAGATCTCAAGTCATACCTGAAAGGGGAAGTGGATAAACTGAGCGCCGAACAAGCTAAAGAATGCTTTAAACTAGCCCCAGACTACGAAGTGGATGAAAACGGGTTGTCGTTTTTCTACCGAGATGCTGACCAGCCCAAAATGGAGAGGGATAAATCCGCTCGGCTGGTCATACCTACTACCCTACAACAGGATATCCTCCATCACTATCACGTGAGTCTGTAAGGAGGACATCAGGGCATCTGCCGGACATATCATAAAATCAAAGCGCATGTCCAGAGGCGGGCCTCTATCGCAGCGTACAAGTTTATGTGGGAAGTTGTCCGGATCGTGAAACAGGGAATGGCCGACCGTCCATTAGAGGGCGGTCGCCTGGGAATATACAGGCCACCGTTCCTTTTCAATTCATTGCGATGGACCATATCCCATCCTTACCTTAATCTCGAAATGGGTACACAGAGCTGCTGATCTGGACGGATTTGTTTACCGGACTGGTCATAGCAAAGGCCAGTTCCAAATGTACCGCTCAGCAGGTTGATCAAAGTTACGAGGAATGTTTGTTTAGACGTTTCGGAGCGAGCGGGAGCCTGGATTTATGGCGGACGTATTCCGAACCTTCAACAAGATTCTGGGACAAAAAAAAACAGAGCGCGACCATGGCTAACCGCGCTCAAGCGAATGAGTAGGCCGAAAGGATGTTCCAGACGCTGACCAGAGCCCTCAAGATGTATGTGGTGGGCGACTGGGATGAATACGCGGAGAGACTTGTTTTTGCCATTAACTCGTCGTACGATCGGGTAAGGGGAGACACCCCCTTCTACTTAGCTTATGGATGGGATCCTTGATCCACCTTGGAAGCTGCCAACCCAATAGGGCGTACCAGACGCCGTGACAGAGACGCCCACCGCTGGAGGATGGGGGTGCAACTTCGGTTTTCACTGGCCCGGGAACAGGTAAACGAACGCGTCCGACAAGCAATCCAGGACCGCGCCAATCAGAACAATGACCGAGCCAGAGAGCACGGTATAGAGCCGGGTTCCCAGGTATGGTTGTATCTGGATCGGGTCAAGGAAGGCTATGCGCGGAAGCTAGCTCATATGTGGCATGACCATTTCCGAGTAGCGGAACTGGTCGGGGAACATGCGGTCAAGCTTGTTACGGCGGGCACTGGCTACGACGTTTTCCCGATAGTGCATGTTTCCAAGTTGAAGTTGGTGAAACACTTCAGGGACCGCCCGAATGCGCACCTGACAGTGGAGAGCGATCGGTTTGACTATGACAAAGCCTGGCTATCAGAGGATGCTGGGATAAGCCGCTAGATCCGGATGAGTACGAAGTAGAGGAGATTTTGGATGTTCGGAATGGACGGAAAACCACGTTTGGATCCATAGAGAGTTTCTAGTGCAGTGGGAAAATTGCGAAGAACGGTCGTGGGTGGATGAGCTGGACCTAAATTGTGGAGCTTTGATGAGAGAGTTCGATCACCGACGAGCGAGCCTGAACCGCTTCGGGGTCATGCAGACCCACGATGATGGTGGGTCGGAGCCAGAAAATTAGGCCATCCGGCTGCCGGGCAGCAGGCACGGCGGGATTAATCGACACTAATCAGCCAATCAACCGGCGGATGGAAATTAGCCTGGCCAGGAATGGGCCAATAAGGTATTGGAGAAATCTTAGAGTCTTTTGGGGATTAGCATGAGTGGTGAAGTTGGATTAGTGTTTCGGATTATAGGGATGGAAAAGTGGTTTCGATGTGGAAAGCGGAAGGAAAGATATATTAGCGAGGCAAATGGCCATGGGTGGATTAAGAAGTAGAAATAGTTAGAACCAAAAAATAGACTGGCCTCCTAAAGCATCCCTAGCGAGTGTGGCAGAACTTGTTTCGGAGTCGGGAGACTCTGAGGCCAGGGTGGCGGTTGGGGTCCTGCCGGTACTGGTTGCGCCACGGATCCTGCCGGTCGATTTTAGCGAGCGAGGCTTGGAGAGTGGTGGCGTGACCCAATCTTGATACCAAGTTCCACTTTCGGCCGGATGCCCGCTTTTCTCCACCCGGCGGGTAGCCAGGTGTACCATGATGGGGTGGAGGAAAATGTCCACGTCACAGTGGCCGAGCCGGATGCCGTCGACGACGAGGGTGCAAACCTTTGTCCAGCCCTCAGCCGCCCGGTTCCGACGCTGCTTACGGTCGGCTCGGTATCGGGCCAGAGCGGGATATTACATTCGGCGTCGGCAGAAATAAAGAGATGATGGGTGGACTCCCAGATGGCCTGTCCGTGCCGGGAGAGATACCCCTTACAGGCTTCACGGAGATCAGCGAACCAGCCGACATGGGGTAGACCATTTCCTGGCATATCCGTCGTCAGTACGATCCATGACTCGAGAGACAGGATCGCATTCAGCGGATCGATCGCAACTAGATCTGGACGCCATTCAGTGATTTTAGGCTTCTTTGGCGCCGGTGGAAATACCCACCACGGCGGACGAGACAAATCCCGAGCGACGTAGGCGCTGTTGAGGTCCGCGATACATAGGCCCTCCAATTGCACCTTGGACAAGGGGTGGGCCGCAGTCAGTTCGGAAGCCGTCATGACTTTCCGACGGGGAATCCCAGGCGGGGGAGACTCTTCGGAGGACTCCTTAGACTCGTTCTCATTTAGTGAAAAATGTCCGGGGGGGTGACCTCTCGTAGTCCACGGCGGCGGCCTTATCGCTGTCCACTTCTGGCAGGCTGGACGCCTCCTCCTCATCCGGAGAAGCGGTGGATGGACCTTGGGGATCGTGGGGAGAGATTCCGAAACCGAAGTATACGAAGTTCTTACAAGGATCTCGTAGCACGGTCACGAAGGGGCGATTTCCCAGAAGCCAGCAAGCCGGACGGAGCCGAAGCCGAAGTGGGGTTGGAGCCCGGTCTATTGTCTCCACGAACTTTTGCCGTGTTCGCCGGTACGCCAGTTTGTTTAAGCCGTTTAGCCGCCACGGGGGAATGGAGCGATGCAATCCGGCTGGACCGACGTCTCATCCCGTTTAGCGGAGGATCATCTGGGGACGATGGGGAAGCCGCCTGCGCGCCGGCTGGCACCGGTGGAGGATGAGGGCTTCGGGAAGTATCTCAGATTCGCCGACGTGTGGCCACTCCCGTGCTAACGGTTATCGAACCTGGGGCAGACGCCCCTGCTCCGGATGTTCGGGCGCCCACGGTAGAATCATCAGCCAACGAGGGAGATGGCGTGACGCCCGCAGCAGAATCAGTAGCCAAAGGGAGATATGGTGGAGCGAGAGTGGTCGGACCGGGACCACGTGGACAAGCTAAATCGAGGAGGTGCCTGATAGCCTCTCTGATCGGAGCAGGACCCTTCATTAGACAATGCACCTGGACACCCGCTGCGACCAGTCGGGCTCGACTCGTCTGTATCGAGGATAAACAGGCCGTGCGGCGCTGCATAAGGTCGGAGACCACTTGTAGGGCGCTATCCACTTTCGACTGGGACTCCGCGTGCGCGTCTTCAAACGCTTGGACAGGACGTTGAAGCCCTCACAACGCACAGGCCGACCGACACAGCGCTTTCTGATACTTCTCCAGCTTTTTTGCAAGCTGGATCCGATGATTTTCAAGATTGCCCAAGTTCACTTGCGAACTCTCCAGTCGCTGGGAGAGGAAGATGTACCTCTCGTAGTGCTCCGTCACCTCGCGTGAGGCGTGAGAAGACTCGAACATCAAGACATGATAGCATGCTCTTGAAACGCATACAGGGTGAGTTGATTGGGAGATGGTCCTAAACAAGCGAGGATGCACTTACTTTGGGAGTTCACGGCTGCCGTCGCTTTCTGGTTCAAGATACGCAACGAGTCAATGGATTCAGACAGCTGTTTGTAGCGATCCCTCTCTTGAATGAGATCGGCTTTCTCACTTTCCAGTCGGCTGATGTGGCTCTGGAATTGGAGGTCAGCCAGTACCTCCCGGACCCGGGCTTTATCTGCCTGCTGATCAGCCAGCAGTGCGGTCAGGGACAACTCAGTGTTCGCCTTCTCCAGGCTAGCTACCTGAGCGGTCAGGACAGTGATTTGAGTTTCTTGGTAGCCACCTCGGACCGCCTTGGACGATGCTCGAGGCCAGCAGAGCGGGCGCTTAAGCAGCCTACCGGGGTTCCCGTGGGCATCGGGGAGTGACCCGACAATGGGTCAGTGTGGGTATCATCGTGACCAGACATAGGGGCAGTGGAGGGGTCGAAGTGCGAAAGACGTAGTGAGCTCGTGCCTTAACCGTTGTCCGGCTGCGACAAGACTCAGGGGCGGTTGTGGTGAAGTGACTTGGTAATTAACGGACTAATGGGAAGTGAACGCCTCCACCTGATTGGTGGAAATGTTGGCCCTAGCTGGATGCCCGGACCGGCCGACATGGGACGTAGTCTAGTGGACAACGGATGTATTCTCTGGCGGCAGGAGCTTGCCAAGCCCGAAGTCGAGCCAGGAGAATGTGGTATGAAGAGACTTGTACCCGGGCTAGCTGGAGGTAGATCGGATGGCTGTAGGTGGTGGATAACTGTGGAGCGGATGGTCTGAAGGCTGAAGACGGCTTAGCATTTCGGAAGACGGATGAGGTACCAGGATCGGACGCGGAGCTACCAAGGAAGTGCTAACGCCAGCGGTCAAGGGAGCTTAGATGAATGGCCATCCGGCCGATCCGGCTGGGTTTGGTGTACCGGCTGGGTTGGTACACAAAAGAGCATCCGATCGAAGTTAACCGGACCACTTCAGGTAAGACACATAATTGTCCAGCCGGGCTATTTGGGGTAGGTTACACAAAAGGGAGTATTGGACATAGGGATAAAAATCAGTCTACGTTTCGCTTTCTTAGACACAAGTCGCTTTCATTGGTTCACAGCAGAGGGCTAACAAGGTCCCCTCTTGCTGCTATTGGTTTGCTCGGGAAAGGTTAAAGTAACCCACCGGAAGTCCCCTGACCGGGAGTCGCTGCGTCGTGTATACTCACCTCAAGTCGCCCGTGTTATGAACACGGGTATATCAAGTATTGAAAAGTGTGGTAACGTTT
>MIQA02011506.1:6886-48067 GCA_001887855.2 Sclerospora graminicola | reverse complement strand
GAACTTCAAGTATATTCACAATCCAGCTCCCCGGTGAAGATTTCCGCGCAGGAGCTACCCCTAGTCCTACCCCTTGTCTCCTTACTCGACGGACTTTTCACTTTTCGCCCTAGGGTTTATCAAGAGAGCGCAACCGCCAGTGCTGAGGGTACACAAGGTGAGCTTTTCGAACATGGATCATCCAAGTCGTCACGACCAAAGTGATGGAAGTGACCGATCCAGCCGGCCGGATGCCGGATGATCATGACTCGGATGGACGGAGTACCCCCTCCGACAGTCAGTCATCTGGGCCCCCCGTGGGTGTTCACATCTCAGGAAGAATACTCATCTCAATCCTGTTGGGCAGAGTCCGCGACATACATCTCAATAGCTCTGGTTAGCGTCTGCACCATACGCTCGGCCTTACCGTTTGCCTGCGGACGATAGGCCATGGTCGCGCTGTGTTTCTGACCAAGCATCTGATTGAATGATCGAAAGACATCGGCCATGATACCTGGTCCCCGGTCATGTCTGATCACCTCACTTGCTCCAAACCGCCTAAAGACACATTCCTCATAACTGCAGGCGACCTGTTGGGCTGTTCGGGTAGATTCCGCTTTTGCGATCACCAATCCCGTGAACAGATCAGTCCAAATCAGCAGTTCTGTATTGCCTTTGAATGATTTCGGCAAGGAAGACATGTGATCCATCGCTATCACTTGGAAAGGGTAAGTCGCTTGGATGTTTCCGGGTGATATACCCCGGATATTCGGCATACCCTTCCCGGTTTCGCAATATGTACACGTCCGACAAACCTTTGGACACTTCGATATAAACCTCTCCAGTGGAAATGTTTGCGAATCCTGTGGTACGTCCGACCCACCCCCTGGTGACCACCCTCTAAACTAACGTGATAATGATACAAGATATCTGCTTGTAAGGTCTCCGGAATCACGAGTCTCGCTGATCGGTCCAGATCTGCATCAGACTGATCAGCTTGGACATAGTAAAACAACATATCTTTTCGTCAATCTCATAGCTGGACGCGATCTTAACACAGTCTTTTGCTTCACTCTGGCTCAATTTGTCCAAATCTCCATTCAGAAAAGCCTTCAAGTTAACGATCCATTTTTCTTCGTTATGTGCCTTAAGAATTCTTTCAATCCGCATCTCCTGTACTATTTTTTCTGTTAGGCTTTCTCGAGAAAGTGGCGTGCTGGGTGTTGGTCTGGCTCGTGACCTCGTAATGATCGAGACCTGTGCTGCTTCCTGTTTATCTTCTGAATGAATTAGCTCGGGCAACCTATTAATCTTGACCAATTCTTCCAGCAATGCTTGATCGGTAAGCATCGATCCAGTCTGATCACGCATGGCCATCGTGGCTAGGTGATCCGCACTCCTGTTCCAGTCGCGTTTCACATGTAAGAGGTCATGACTTGGCCATCTACGTAGAGCTTTTATAGCACGATCAATCAACAACTTCAAACGCGGATCCTTGCAATCGATTTTTCCAGTTATCTGCCGGATCACCAGATTTGAATCTCCACATATGATTACCCTTCCACTCTTTTGCTCTTGCAGGAGATCCAAACCTAGCAGCAGACCACGGTGTTCGGCTTCATTGACTGTGATGCCCGGGGTATAGTCTGAACCAGCAGATATGACAGTCCATTCCGGCAATTTTCACATCAACGCGCTATACGCCCCTACGCCTTTCTTCACGCTCGCTGATCCGTCGAAACTTGTGACGATCAAGTCTTCCTCCGAGCCGATGACCGGTGGGGGTATAATGATTCATTCTCGTGGTTGCTTCCGAGGAGCGACCTTGATTAGAGCTTCATCGGCTTCTGATCGGGGTGTGATACTGGCTGCTAGCGTACCGAGAATTTCTTCTTCGCCCTTGGTGTATTTGATGATCTCCAAAGTCCATTGAGATAACAGCGCTGCCCATTGCCCCAGCCGCCCGTCTATTCCGTTCGAAGACAATAACCAAGCCAGAGTAGATCGCCCAGACAATACTTTGATCGATCTGGCCACCAGCATAGAATAGCAGACATCCAATATGCGTGATAGTACCAGCACTTCTTTATCCACTATGCCGTAATTGACCTCGTTAGGTTTTAATGTCCGGCTTGTAAACGTTACTGGACAATATACTCCGTCGTGATCTTGGACCAGTGCGGCTGATATTGCCCATCTACTGGCGTAAAGAAACACCACGGGAATCTTTTCTGGATCGAAATGCTTCAGTATCGGAGTCGAAATCATCTTTGCCTTCAACATACTGAAAGCTACCATAGCTCGTTCCATATGACCCTCTGACCCTGGCACGGTTCGATCGATCAGCGATCCAGTCTTGAAATTCGATTCATTGACTTCGGTTTCACGACCAGTCTCACTCAGTGACTCTCCCACTCGATATCGCTCTCGTAGTCCATGATAATCTACTTCCTTCAACTCGTATAATATAGCAGCATATATCGAGAAGTCTTCAAAAAACCGGCTATAATAAATCAGGGATCCGAAAAACGACTTCACACCCTTCAGTGATCGGGAAAAAGGAAGGTTACTGAGAGCACCCAAGACTTTCGGGTTTGCTTCCAAGCCCTGAATCGACACAATTTGGCCAAGTTAAGCAACCTCGGGTTGGCCCCAGAAGCTCTTGACTACGCTGATCGATAAATTCCAACGTTCGCAAGTGTCAAGGAGTCGCTCGACCTTATCACATAGCATATCCCATGATGTTGCCGCAACCAAGATGTCGTCTATATATGATTGCCTCCCCAAAACTGATCGTCTCTGATCTTGGTCTGGTTTACCCTCCGTAAATACGTCATGTAGATCGGTGGCTTCTCGATCGGCACTGATCTGGAAATATCCATAGAGATCAATCTCTGATAGATCTGTTGAGCGTTCTTTAAACCGAACGGCATCCGGTTCCATTCGAAAAGGCCGAATGGTGTAACTAAAACCGAAATCTCACGAGCACGATCAGTCATCGAAACCACCCAGAAACCACTAGCCATGTCTAGCGAACAAAACCATAAAACTTTGTCCAGATCCTCAAGTAAATCATTGATCAGGGGCATCGGATAGACCATCAACTTCTTGAGGCGATTCATCATTGTGTAGTCGATACATAATCGAATATTTACCCGTTGTTTTTAATCACAACCACAATCGGTGATGCCCACTGCGATGTTGAAGGTCGGATGATTTTTGTACTCAACAAGCCCTTGATCAAATCGGATAACTTTTCCCGATATTGAGGTGCAACTTTGCGACAACGTTGAGCGATCGGTCTCGCATTTCCCACGTCTATATCACAGACAGCTCCGTAAGCGGCTGGGGGTAGGGCGTTACCCTTCCCCATCAGTAAATGGCGCCTTTTCCAGATGATCTTCTTTAGCTGATCGATCTGCTCGGGAGTGTTCACTTCGGGATCACCGACCTGTAGATCCTCTATGGTGACTTCTGGTATATTGGGCGATACTTCCGGCAAAACTGTCATCTGCTTCTCGATACCTTCAATGTACTGATCACCACCTTCATGTATACACACTTGTTCGTCTACCTGATCTGCTTTTTCCTGTTCGGTATTATCTTGGGTCGCCTCTTGTGAGTCATCCAACTGGTGATCTACTTGTGGTTCACTTTCGTCCTTAATGACTTCGGCAGGTTCATCCTCCTTTTTCTTCTCATGATCGTTTCTGAACTCGTCATCGTCATTTCCGCTCTGGATCTGCTGTTTTTGGTGAGCCGGGTCTGATAATACTCAATATTTGTGGACCTTTTTTGACCCGGCTTTCCCCTGTCGCTTCGATCGGTGGTCTCCTGATCAGCAGCTTGGTCGGCGTAGCATATCCGGCTTCTCGACCATAGGTGAGGTGTCTTCGTCTGCTAGGTCTTCGTCACTGATCAGGTCTGTGGTGGCTTGATAAGCCAGATTTTGCCATTCAATATATCTTCGTGATCCCACTGAGACATACCCGATCTGTCGCGGTACTTTCTCTTCGGGTAACCACATCCCTAGGATCATGTCTTCTTGAACGATTAGCGGCTGATCGGATATGTTTGTAATCCTGATGTAACTTGATCTGCCGATACCCTTTACGAACGTTGGTACCCATCGTTCACCACGGGTTAGCCACAATTTCTGTTGCCGATCGCTCGGCCGAATTATGACGTCGACTGATCGGGCTACCTCGATGTTCTCGTACTGACCCATTTTTAGCATCCGTACATGAGTACCATATAAATGGCGTCGGCCGGATAGCTGAATCTGCACCTCATCTGGCAGAGTCAGGGTTCCATGAGACAGGTCAAGTCGTATACCGGCTGGTACCATGAAATCCATTCCCAGTATCGCGTCTTGACCGGCTAACCGACCAACCCAAGCGTTGAAATAGTAGACCAGGGATCCTGCCAAGGTGATTTTAACACGAGATCGTCCTTCCGTCATGTACGAACTTTCGCCGATCCCAACACATTCTTGCCTCTGGGTACTGTCTATACGACATCCCACCTTACGAGCAAAGGCGGAGTCGATGATCGAGACTTCTGCTCCAGAGTCAAATAGAATAGTGGCTTTTTCGTTGTTAATCTTCCCATTAGCTTTTGCTTGTTTAAACCACTTGTCGGGAGAGTGATACTTCCAGTATCCTCGGGATTCACCGGGCAGTAGATCCAACTCCATGATCACGTCCGATCGGGAATATTCATCCACTCTGAGACTGTGAATCGGACATCGATCGATGCAATTTGAATTAGAACATGTATTGTCGATTATCTCCTTTTCCTCAAACTTATCTCCGCTACCGACATATGCATAGATGCAGAACGTAGATCGCTCGGCTCGAACCAGATTCCAACCTGGCGAGCGATCTAGTTTAACATTTTTTCGACATCTGGTGGGAGTATGCCAGCATGTTTAGTCGGCACATACCACTTGCGCATCTGATTGAAAAATTCCTCAATAGGGCAAGCACCGGCATCGTGAACCTTCCCACAGGTTTTGCATACGAAAAATCAATGATCCGAAGGGTGAACTTTACGATCACATTTTCCACATGTGATTCGCTTCCAGCAATCACGATCTCCATGTTTAGTCGACCCACAATGCACGCATTTCTTGCGAAGTCGGTTCTGATCAGGTTGAGCCCCACCGGATTTTCGTCCATCGATGCCATTAATCGATGATCTCGGACAGAAACCTGTTCTGTCGTAAAGATATGACGATTTTGCTCCTCGTCCGAGCCTAAACTTGATTGACCTCTTTCTTCTTCCGAACTAGAAATGTCCGATTCCTTCGTAATCATCCGAATCGCCCTGGTTGGTCGTGTCGCTGGTATCTTGCCCTGGTCCGGGTGTGGTTTCGACCGGTACCGGTTCGATCCTACCTCGACCTTGGGTTGTCGACTTTTGGCCCGCTGCGGCGTCCTCGGGGTTAGTTCCAATTCTTCCGCATTGCTTATACGGAGCAGGGTTGACTGATCAGCCAGGTCGCGATTGTCCAAAGTGGCAATGAGGTGTTCTACATGCTCGCGAGCCATACTCGGGTGTCGTGGATCCTTGATCGGCATTTTCGCGCGCAGACCAGCAACATTCAGCCGGTGTAAGTATTCAATCGGTGTTTCATCGGATCTTTTCTTCATATGGTAATACTGTCTCGCGACAGACACCCCTGAGTTGCAATATTGCTCTTCAAATTCTTCACACAATTGAGGCCACTTCAAACGTACTTCTCGGCTCAGCTGTTTAAGCCAGTTCTTGACCGGGCCCTTCATGAAATCAGCGAAAATCAGACATATTTCACCCTCCGGTGTCTTATCTCTCAAGAAGGCTGATTTAGTCCGACTCAACCAAGCTCTCGCCAGATCATCGTCCATATCCTTGCCGGTGAAATCTTTTAATTCCGACATCGCCGACATCCGAACTCGAGTGATCGTTCCAGTGTCACTGTCAAATGCCTGCGCGGAGGCCATATTTGCCTTACGAGGCATCTCCATATCCAAATCATCCGGATCAAAATGTTGGCTGGTCTCTCTATCTGATTCTATATCCACATCACTACGTGGAGGTGATCTATGGAGTCGATCTTGGTGACCGACCTGGCATATTGATCGAACAATTCCGGCCGATCGAACTGATTCCATATCCACATCCACGGGTTTCTTGACTGGTTTAGCAGTGGATTGATTCATGTTTGGTGTCGGTCGCCATGGTTGTCCTTGCCCAGGTGTGTACTGAGGTAATCCGTATTGTTCACCCACAAATCGATTCATCATAGTCGCGAACATGGTTCTCATTTGCTCTGGGACTTCTGGTATGTTGGTAGGGTTACTGTTGGGAGTCGGATTGTTCTGTGCAACTTCTTGAGCATCTTCAAAACTGTCATCTGATCCGACTCGACCAGGTTCAGGCTTCCTTTTCCTGCTCTGCGACTCGATCTTGGGGTCAATGTGCTTGATCCCTTTCGGGTCCAACGTCATGCGTGTTATTCTCACCGAGGAGTCGGTGGAGTCCGCTCCAGATTGTGATGACGATTGATATATTGACTCAATATCCATAGGATATTCAACCAACTGCGATCGGTGTGAAGGATCCGCGATCGGCGACTGGACCACGGGGTTCGCCCCGAGTAGCGAGGCAAGGTGATCATACAGAGTTGTCATAGCTTCTCTGATCGTCCCTTGGTCTAGATCAAACAGCATATTCGCGTCGAACGCACCAGTAGTGAAATCAACTTCGTAGATCTGCGCCAAGAGGTTCCTGGTATGGTCGAGTTGACTGCCGGCCTGGTTGTCCGACCTTCAAGCTTCCCGATGATCTTGGGTCTTATGATCTTCATCACTCGGTTGGTAGCCAGGAACTCGTGAAGTTCTCGAAGATAAAACAATCGTTCTACATCTTGAACAGTGGTCTTCTCAGCTGGTTTGATCTTCTCTTCATCTTCTTCTCAGATCTTCGGTTTCGGTTTCACATATTTTTTAGGTGGATCATACTGATCCGCCTCCATGTTTTTTCTTTCTTTTCCATTTTCTTCTTATGCATAGGATCGATCTATCCTTTCCCGGATTATAGTTATTTTACTATAACCCAGATCGGCCCCGATTGAGGCCATGTGGGGAGTTGTTTCATCTTTAATTTCGACCTGGAACTCCACCAGACCAGGTCGACCATCGCTTCCTTTAGGTTTGGACAACATCGGAGGCGATACGCCTTCCTCCAATACACCCGAAAAAGTTTTCTCCGCTTTGATTTTAACATCTTTTTCATCTTCAAAGGAAACACGGTGATATCCTGAGTCACCAAGTGATCCGGGGACGCGCACCATATTGGTGGAGCTGATTTCCAAATCCAGGACGGAAGTCTTGGGTGGAATTCGGATACCCACTGGCCCGGACGACCAACTATCGGAGGGTGTACTCCGTTGATCCTGATCGCCATCAGAATCGGATGAATCATCATTATGGTGATTGATCTGATCTTCCCAGTCATTCGACCGGACGTCATGTGCGAAAAAATCCATACTTAACTTCATCTCACCTTGTGAACCCATTGATCGGGGGTGGTTACACTCACTCAGGTGGACTCGGTGACGAAAACGATGATCTTAATCAGGTCGGAGGGGATGACCTTCTCGAGACGGGGGTGTCCTCGGGTGGATATCTTCACCGGAGAACGAGTCAGGATCGATACTTAACTTCAGTATCTAGGCACTGATCGGGAAACTTCGTCCGATCAGGCCAGCCAATAAGACGAGAGACAACGAGAATTCAAGAAGACCACGACCAACCACGATCTTCCACAGTATTCCACAAACGTTATCTCCACAAAACCTTTCCAATAATAAACGTGTCCAAATACGTGCGCTTGGGGGGGGGGGGAGGTTTGAAAACCTAAACAAAACCCGTCGGGGGCCTTTCGGTAAGCCAAAATGCGTCTAAGCGCGTCTTAAGCGGGAATTAAGTTTGACTACAGGGGCCTAGTTAATCTTGTGCTCCCAATGACCGCGACACGTGGCGGAGCGACTCTTTGCTTAGGGGGTAAATCAAAACCCGTTATTATATATGCAATATCCTATACCTAGTGTACCGTATACCAACTCATGTGCCTGCCTCATACTTCGATCCTGTTCGCTTCGTCGCTTCGTCGCACCGTTGCGTAGTACCACCTTACCCATCTTTGTTGCACCCTCAAACTGATCCGTACCACTTCTGAACCGATTATGGTCAAACTCTATGGCGATCTTCAATCATCCTGATCTCTTGATAAACAGCCTGAAACCAGCTCGAGATCTGCCTCTCAGACACTGTTCGCCCCATATCCAACCCGGCTTAACTGAAACCTCCGTCTCTCTTCACACCTGGAAAGCCGGTTTGGGGCCGATCGGTTCAGATCATGATCAGCATAGCGATCGGCAGGGTGATCGGGGCAGTGATCAGGGCGATCGACCCCAGATCACCTCTAGACACCTCAGGGTTACCATCACAGCAACTTTGCCAGTTCACTTGACCATGTTCTTGCCCTTCATTACCTGTCGGGATGCAAAGATCGCACCGACTCAGCGTTTCTCGTGAAGTTGGACATCGGACCTTCTTGCGCTTATTCTGCATGGATCCTTCGTCTCTCACCGCTAACCTCAGCTTAGTTATGTTCACACGGCTCGCCGCTCCACATATCCAGCTCTGTCTGGTACACGATCTTCGTATTCTATGGCGGAGTTAAGTGACTCGGCCGATCGGGCCGGAATTTCATATCACATCCAACTTCAACATCTGTACCGTTCGTAACTCACCCCGATAACTGGATTCTGCTACTCCTGATATATTACTTCGCCATTGATGCCGTATCTCCAGTTTGTCTCCGTCGATCTCGCCATATACGTCCACGTGAACTCCACTTAACACGCAACATCCGGACCATCGTCATTCCATTCATATCCAGGACCAGGCGAACTAACGATACTTGGCTTATCCCTTCACATTACGAAAGCCCGTTGTCAACCGCCTTTCATAGTATGCGAAATCAGCATGTCCCACCCATCAACTGTCCTATCTTGACGGGTGTTCCCATCGTCACCAATCAAGGTCATGTGTGGTCTACCTTATTCTCAACTTTTTGTCAGATCGCTTCACCACACGAACCGAACCAGTAATATCGACCAATCGTATGCCTCACGGGTCAACTATCTCCACCAACGAGATGCCGCCCTTGTTAACTATTTCGGCCAATGAGATGTCGCCAGGTCAATCCAGACAGGCAGCCGGCTGTCTAATTCCTTTGCGGCCGGTCTGGATGATCACATGACCCGGGCGATGGTAGCCCTTGGCATGTTGAAAGAGAAGATAGCGGCTACACCAGTCCTGAAGCATTTTGATGTTAAAAGGTTCCTGTGGTCATCATCTACGCTAACAAATGGGCCATCTCAGCTGCCCTTGTCCAGGTTCATGATGGAGTGTATTGGCCTGTGACGTTCACTAGCCGGACTCTGAAGGCTAATGAAGTTAACTATGGGCTAATGGATAAATAATTTTATGCTTTACTACGTATCCTGGGTGTGTGGTAGTGTCTCGACCTATTAAGGTACTATCCAGACGGTCGACCCTGTCATGGCTTCTTGTGGCAAATGGAATTAATGGCCAGCTGGGTAGATTGCTGTCTCAGTGGTCTCTAGAAGTAATCAAGTGTACAAAAGGAGAAGAGTAGATACTTGGCACGTTAGTGGCCAGCATCACCCCAAGGGCAGAAGTGGAGGAAGCACTGATAGCCATAGCGCCTCGGAAAAAGCCACGACAAGCTATCATATTACCTGGGACCCACAGAAGAACTGATCGTTCTAAGCTTTGACGGGTCAGCAAGCGTAAAAAAGGGAGTAGGCGCTTATAGTGCTATCTTATGGAAGCTGCCCGAATGGAAAGTGGTCGCTGCTGCTTCGGATCTCACGCCTGGTATAACCGTGAATGAGGCAGAGTACCAAAAGCTGTTACTTTGCCTAGATCTGCTGACTGACCGGACGCAGGGGCGTATCATCATATGTGGTGATTCCAATCTGGTGATGCGGCAAATCACAGGAGAAATAGACTGCAAGGCGCCCCGGCTAAGACTATTGAACGATCGGGTTATGTCCGCCCTGCGGAAATGGCCGGAACATGAATTGTTACATGTCAAACGAGAGTGGAACAACAGCGCAGCCCATCTGGCTACTTTGGCCATGCGTGATCAGGTCGGCCTCACAGTCTTGGATCCAAGTATGTTAGTCAAACTGGCAGAAATGAACAGGCTACCAGAGATTATCGGATAGGCCGCCAGGTGCGAGGTCCACCCACCCAGATCTAACCGTTTCGGAGAAGAAGAGTATGGCGACCAAGACTGGGAACCAGACATTCAGACCCGGCCGGATCAGGAGGCGCCCTGTGGCAACAGGAGATCCCTCTGGGTAGACCTGCAGTCGATCGGGCGTGGCCAACCGGGGTTAACCGCCGAAGTGAAAGATGGAGTGGGGGACAAAAGAAGCATGGATGTATATATTAAATTGGGAACAAAGAAAGAAAAGAGCTTAAAGACTCAGGTTACCCACCGCTATGGACGATTATACTTACTGCCGTGACACTCGAAGTCCAGGATGGTCAGAAAGTCGGTTGCGGTATTGATTGCGCCAAGGATCTTGTCGGTCGATAGCTTCCAAAGATTCGGAAAGAGAGATAGTCCGATCCGGAGCACCTAGGGCTGGACATCACGCCCCCCCCCCTCTACCGAATCTCAGCTCCTTCGGCTCGCCAGATGGGGTATAAAAGGGGGGAGATACAGGTCCAGGTCACAAACACCATCCCTGATGCCCTCCAAGACAAACGGACACAAACGGACCCACGCCTCCGAGGCCCGACCACGCCGATTCTTCCGGGCGGCGGAATACGCTCGGAGAAGCATGTCTTCTCGCCGATCCTACGCAGAGATGAACAGAAAATCGGGGGATTTCCAGATGGACTGGGCATGGGTCGCAGCGAATTTTGGGAACCTCGCTCGGAATTCGGTGAACCCTGGGTTGGACGGAAGTCCCATATCTGGCATCTCGGTGGCCAAGATCCAAGAATGTTTAGTATCCATGAGATTGTCAACCGCACCTGATTTCATCAAGTCGGGGCACCAAGTTTTTGTTGGAGGCAACTTGCGAGACGGAGAGAATATCCAGAGAGGTGGACGGGAAAAATAGTGAACGAGTTGGGAGCTGGAGACATCGGCGAGACTCAAGTCTCTCAGCTGGTTGACCGGCCAAGGCAGGATGTCGGACCGATTCGACTCACTGAGGAAGCGTCCGCCGGGCAACAACAGAAGCGGAAGCTTGGGGGGAGGCGGCGCAGGAGCCGGAGATCTCCGCTGGATCTTGGGCTTGGCTGCGGGCCGAACGGATCGGTTTTTGGAACGAAATCCTTTTGGAGCCGGTGACAGGGTTCTGGTCGGGGTCTGAGAGAAAGATTCTCTCAAGTCTTCCAGGCTGAGAGGCAGCCACTGATCGGGGATGTCGTCCTCATTCTTCTCTGCCTTTTCCTCTGCCACATCTGGCCCCTTCTCCGTTTCTTCCTGGTTTGCTTTCTCGTTTTCCGTCTCGGCCGTACTCCTGGAGGCTAGAGGATTGCTAACGGTCTCGGAATTGGGGGTGTCCGGGAAGGTCGAAGTGACGGCGGTGTCGGGAGGCTAAGATGAATTAGCCGGCTCGTATTCTCCGGAGCCGAAACCAGTGGGCGTCAGTGTCTATAAATCGTTGACCTGATCGGGAGCCGGATGCGCAGCCGCTCGGCCACCAGGGCTCAAGAGGCGACGACGGACGTCCGCGCGAGAGCGGGACAACGCAGCACACTTGCTGATCGTGGTAGTCCTCATCTTTATCGTCATTACCGTACACGTACTCAGGGGAGGACGGATCTGTTTGAACCAGACGGAGAGCCAGTTTTGGAGCAGGACGGCGAGGCAACTCCTGAATTGGATGGCGGCTCGGCTTCTGATCCAGATGCCGAGTCAACTTTTGAGCTATATGGCGATTCAGGCCTTAGACCAGTTTTCACCGAGGAAGCGAGTGGGGATACGGCGGCTGCCACCATTGTAAATGATCTACAGTCGCTGTCCGACTCAAGTTCCAGCTCGCTAGCTGAATTGTCCAAATAACATTGGTGCAGGAGGGAGGATTCACTCCTTTTTCTACGTTTTGGAGGGATCGAAGGCGGATCGGAACCAGCCAGGGATGGATTAGAGCTGGCCGGACGTTCTCCAGGTTCCGATTCCGCCGAGACAGATGAATGGGACGTTTTCGGCGGGGAGGTTTTCCATTGATCTACCATCCCCAGGAGGGCCAAGATGGCCTCTCGCGCACACAAAGGAGCCTGTAGGATGGGACCGGTCTGAGTCTGGGTCGCCTCAAGTCGGTCTTGCAGTTCGCTTAGCAGGGACCGGAATCGATCCTCTTTATCGAGCAGGGCGGCGCAGACACGGTCGGCCCGGATCAGCTCGTCATGAGCGTCATGATATCTTTCCCGAACCTGGCAAAGCTCAAATCGCAGCCTTTGCTGCCTGGAGGAGGCTTCTTGCAACTGTTGCTCAAGAGAAAGAATATGGTGGAGAACTTGAGCATGGGATTCTCGCAGGTGGTCCCGGTCATCCCGCGTGGCGTTTAGCTCTTGGGACACCTGGCGGTACCGGCCACGAAGATGCAATAATGCTTAGGAAACCTCGGCGGACTGCCCTTTCAGCTATTCCAACGGTTGGACTGCGAAGCAACATAGCCATGAAAATTGTAAGCGACCGAGTTACAACATAGGAGTGGGAGAATCACTGAAGTTTTGAGCGGTGAACTAACTCCTGGTTGGCAGCCCGGAGAGGTTCGACGACGTCTGCCAGCGTGCGGAGACGGTCCCTCTCTGTCGTCAGGCTGGCGACCTGGCCTTCAAGATCGGTCACCTGCTGCTGAAGATCACTCGATTCCAAGGAGGATTTCCGGGCAAAAGCTTCGTCGGCTCGGCTGTTGGCGGAGGCGAGCTGCCGGACCAAATCCGTTTAAATGGGTTTCAGGCTATCCACTGTCATCATCTCTATTTTTTTTCAGCCCCGTCACTTCGGAGGTTGAGGCAGATGGGGCAGCAGCCTGTTGTAGGGCATCAGTGAGCTTGCTTACCATGACCCGAAGACGGGTTACTTCATCCACTGCTTCCTGACGGCTACGCCTCAGCTCGGAAATTCGAGGCTCCGCGCGATTTAGCATCGCATAGAGAGTCGCGCATCTCTGCGTTAGAACTTCGGGGTCGGCCTGACATGATCGGAGATCAGCCTGAAGGGAAGAGACGGTGGCCGTCAATCTGTCCCGGTACCGCAAGCCTGACCGTGAATGCGGAGCGCAGTGTCACTGTCAGCTGGGGACAGCACCAGATCGGGAATACGGGATGAAATCCGGCCGCCCTGCAATTTCCACTCCGCTGGCAGGCGAGTCATCGTCGACCAGAGTAACTCGACATATGTTATCCTTGTCGACTTGCAGAACTGGAAAAATACCAAGAGAGGGCCAGCACAGACGGACGAGACCTCAAGCCGGCTGGAAGACCGGCTTAAAAAATCGCCAGAAATCGGGCAGAAGACGTACCAAATCGGGACATGGGTAAGAGAGATCGAAAAGACTTGTGTCAGGTAAGGTCGTGCCTCAACCGTTGTGCGGCTGTGGTGAAGTGACTTGCGACTTAATTATTGGAATAATATGAAATACACCTGGTCGAGGGTGCCTTCTGATTGGCAGAAAATGCGGACCAAGGGCGTAGTGCCAGATGGCAGTTGCCAAGCGTATCCACCAGCGGCAGGATGGTGCCAGCATGGAATCGAGCCAGATGGGTGTGATCGAGGTGTTTGTAATTGGGCTAGCCGGAGATGGTCCGTCCGGATCAGGTGAGCCGGATGACCTCACATGGTGGATGACCTAAGGGCGGATTGTTTGGAAGGATGGATGAGGCGCCAGAGTTGGACGCGGAGCTGCTAAGGTGGGGTTAACGCCAACGGTTAAGTGAGCTTAGATGGATGGCTATCCGAGTCGAGCCGGATATTTGATGTGTGGCACACGAAGGAGTATCCAGGCGATCCGGCTGGTTTTGGTGTGCAGTACATCAAAGAACGTCCGGCCGAGTTGGCTGCTTTTGGTGTGCAGTACACCAAAGAACGTCCGGCCGAGTTGGCTGGTTATGGTGTGCAGTACACCAAAGAGTATCCGGCCGATCCGGCTGGAGTTGGTGTGCAGTACACCAAAGAATATCCGGCCGAGCCGGCTGGTTTTGGTGTGCAGTATACCAAAGAGCAGTTCTAAATTTGCGACAAAAGCCCCAGATCACGCAACTGATTTGGGATTAGGACTAAAATGCAAGCAACGACTAATGCCCCCGGGCCGAAAGATGACCCGGTTCTGAATCCAGACCCGGATTATCCGGCGGAAGGAGGCGACCAGAAGCAAGTTGGGGATGCGACCATCCCCATGGACGACGTAGTAGGTGAGGCTACAGCATCGGTCACCACGGACGTCGCAGCGCCGGAAGCAGACGTTCAAGGTGACGCCGAGATGATATCAGCTGAGCCGGTAGTTCAACCGGTATTACTGGTATCAGCAGGTGCCACTATCGATGTAAATAGTGGTACGAAATCAGTAATACCGGTTGTGACACCGGATTTACAGAAAGAAAACTCATCTGTAACTCAGATGAATCAAGAAGAAGAGTCAGCGCAGGCAGATACCCCCGGTAACAGCAGCATTGACCTGACAGCCACTCAAGGACCGAAGTGCATGGCGAAGGCGTTACATACGGCATTAAGGGGGGCAAGGTCGACGATGCCACGAGTGCACGCGTGGTTGGAGCTAACCCAGGACTTATTTGCCCTAATTTACGTAAAAGCAAGGGGGCCAGGAACACGTTTGTCAGAAGCCGCGAAACGACTACCCAAGCTGAAGAAACAAGAAGTGGAGCGACTGTTAAATTTTTTCGAGTTAATGGTTTTGGATATGGTGTCTGACTGGGAAGTATGGCGTAAGGAAGTGATTGGGGCAGGTCTGTTGGCACAGCGATCGGCTCAATCCTTGGAAAGTATTCTGTGGAAATTGATTGGGCAAGTCAAAGTGAAGAGAGCAGGACTGGTGCCACCGACGCTTAAAGGATGGATGAATAAAGTGGCTGGCCGTAATGCTGATGATTCGATGGATAAATTGGAGCAGAAGACTTTTTATTTAAGACGACTGTGTATTCTTCTGACGAGATCGAGCGACTACGGAAAGTATGTGAGACTGATTATGGTAAATTCGCCCCGATGAAAGTGCGAGAGGAGTGGCGTATTGTACAAGGTTTGGTGGAAGGCACAATAATTGCAAGACAAATGCCACAATTTTTACGGCGTATAATGAAGACTGAAGAACAAGTGAAGTTGTTGCATACAATTCGTGCGCAAGTGGAAGGTTGTTTGGTTATGGATTTACGTGGTGAAAGTGTTATCAAGGAGGCATTTTTGAGTACAAAATGCATTCAAGAAAGCTTCGCAACGGCAGCGTCAACTTGGGACTCAAAATGTGTGGCCTTGTGGAAGATGATTACACAATCAAGAACATCAGTTATGGTAGTGGAAGTCACGCCCTGTACTTTCATTTCTTCACGAGTGACATGGCCAAGAAGTATGAACAAGTGATTGTACCATTTCATAGGTATGATCACAGACTGCGCAATTTTCACCAGGTTGTACAACAAATGAGTGGTTCAGCCTGGGATAATGAAGCAGATGGAAATGGAGAAAGGTTCGGACAAAAGAAGTTTTATTCGTGGATCATCAAGAACATAACACGATCGGTGGACTTGCTAAAACTGTCTGGTTTTTTACGGAAGTTACTTGGTGTGGAATTTCAGCTAAATGACCTGGACAAAAACGGCCCTCATTCAGACACATCCACTTCCTGGGAATTGATTGTCGAATCGGACGCCTGCCCGAAGGTCCCATTGGAAATTCGACGAATTTTATGGGGACAGACAATGTTGGTCGTGGAGCACCCGTCCATGGGTGGCAGAAAACAATGTCTGAGATGTGGGGAGTTGGGGAATCCGATGAGGATGTGTTTGGCGCCCATTGAAGATTTAGTGAAATCGAAGTGTATCCATGTTACACCAGAACAATATCAAAAAATTTCAATCAAGGCACCTACTTTTCGAAGCATGGAAGAGATCAGGGCACAGGTTGAAGCAGTACGTGTGAGCCGAGATGAGAAGAGTGAGGAGACGAAGGATGAAGACACGAAGGCAAATGCAAAGGAAGATGAGGAAAAGACTGGTCAGGCAAACGCAGTGGATGGGACCCAGCCGGCTCCTCACGACGAGAACACTAAAGTACCACGGGTAAGTGGATCGAAGACAGTACAAGCAGCGTCTGGTTGGACGGAAGAAAAGAAAAGATGAAGAGCAGCGACGGGAGATTTTGGAGGAAGAAAAGAAGCCGGTCCGACTGCCCTTTACGTCAAGTCTTAAGTTGGATATTCGACAGGCGAAGAATGTGAGTGGCGAGTCAAGACACAGCGAACCAAGGAACAATCACAGTGATTCGTCTGTCGATGGGAGGATATCTAAGGAGCTTAGTCAATCGAAACGTGTGGATCCATCACCAAGCAAAGTTGATATCCTCTCTACTCTAACTTCAACTAAATTATTAACGATGGAAAGTAAGGCGAAGACATATTTGCTGTCCGCACTGGAAGACCTGGAGCGGACAGAAGGTCCGATAACGCCTTCGGTCCCGGTCCAGTGTGAAATGGCTGAACAGGAGGAGTTGGCAACCATCCCAGAAGTCTTACGGTTGCTGGACCCCCAGTCGGTGCCGACACCAGCAACCGGCAACTGTCAGATGTTCGCGGTATGCCAAGCATTGGCTTGTTCGTCAGAATTGTTGGACAAGGCGCCTTTGCTTAAGGAAATGACGAAGAGACTCAAGGAAGGATGTTTGGCGCGGGCGTTGATGGACTTCGATGTTAAGTTCCCTCCGGGAGGGAGGAAACCAACATTGATCGAATTGGGTAGGGGATATCGTCGGATTTCCGCTAAAGAATCGAAAAGACGTTTTATGGCGTACTTAATGGAGTTCTCGAAAAGTGGATCAGGGGTTACGGAAATCATCCCCAGGAATATATGGGGAAGCACAGACACCCTGAAAACGGTGAGTACGCTATTGCAACGGGACATTTTCGTGCTAAGTCACCCGCCTGGAGAAAAAGTCCCTGGAGTTCAATACTATACTCCGGAAACACGGCGATTTCAAGCGAAGTCGTATCAAATGAGTGGGGAATACCCTATGTTGGTGAAAGCCTTTTACGCGAAAATAAGAAATTTTCTAACATCACCGGAATCAGACTTGCGTGAGCAAAATAGGCCCATCATTTTGAGATATGGGGGCTAACACTACTCTGCTATCTTGACGGGAAGACGGGGACTACCTGACGAGGATGTTTCAATGGATCGTAGCAGTGATGATGAGATTATGACGACAAGTGATCCTGCATTCTTCTGGTGAGGGCGGTGCCACCAGTGAGGCGTCAGATCTCGTAGATAGTGGCAACGATTCCGCATCAGCGTTGAGCTATCAATCGCCGTGGGATCCCGATGACTGGGATGGGCATATCGATGACTTGTTACAACGATTACAAGGTCCAACGATTCACCATGGTTTAAAGTGTGAAATTACGGAGATTATCGTGACAAAGGACCCCAGGATGTGTGAACTTCTTCACTTCCTGACAGACACGGTTGGCAAGTTATCCTTGCCAGAACAAGAAAGTTTGCTGGCGGCAGATATGACGGATGTGGATGTAAGAAAGCGTTTTCTTCAACAATATTAAATATCAGAGCCGATCTTAAACCAGTGGATTGCGAAGGTATGGCAGGATTTACAACCAGAGCAGGAGTGTCTGCTCTTTTCGGTTGGGTCACCTTCGGGGTCAGAATAAAAACCGTCGGACGTCTCCCAAAGTTCCCAGGAAGCGGCAGATTCCGAAGTTGATGTCAGTCCAATAACGAAACGAGTATGCCGTCGGGAACCATTCGAAGGAGCGATTGAGGCAAAAGAAGTACAACCTGTCGCACGGGAATTGATCGACGATTTTGAAGATTGTAACTCGGATGTGGTGATGGATTCGTTAACTTTGGAAGAATTTAAGATTGCTTGGCACACATTGCTTCCACAATGGGAAGAACAAACCGGAATCCCGTTCTCTTTGGTAAGCTCTACCAAGACTTTGTGGATTAAAGCAGCTAAAGCGGACTCAAATCGTCTACTTCACATGATTAAGGATGTACCTGGCGCGCATTTTTTTTAGACGGAGTGCATTCGAGTGTCCTTGTGGAATTGACGAAACACTGGCGGGAACAATGCTGGTTAGCTGTAATTGAAGCCGGTAAGCGAGAAGGTCTGGGGACTTCCCACCAGCTTGGTTCGAAGCATGGGAGCATCGATTTTGGGTGATAATTGGGTCAGGACAGCGAACTGCAATCCTTAACAGTTTGCAAGAATAGGCAAGGCTCCGGAAGATAGGCTATGGGGGTAATGAAATATTGCAACTGCTAGCTCCAAGGCGGGTGCTCCACCTAGCAGCGGGGATGCTGTGTGCTCATATATTCGCGGAGCAGATAGCGGCATTACTTGACGTGGATTACAACCCTACATTTACTATTCTGACTTTGTTGCAAGGACATCTGGAAGTAGTCCGACGGCGTCCGACTTACGCCACCATTATCGGTGGGATTGATAAAGGGATCTCGGAAACCTGGAAGGAGGTGTTTAATCACTTCCAAGCAAGACAAACTTTACAACTGACGAATGGTGACGAAGACTTGACGAGTGAGTCGGGCCCTGGTGGGTCCGACCAGTACTAAGGGCACCGCACTGGATAGTCACGTCAATCACTACTACTTTAATCTAAATTCATTGGACATCTTTACGAAATATCATATGTTACATGATATGGAATATGTGTCACATAAGAATAAAGTTGGGAGTGTCCATAGACACATTTCGCATACATTTATAAGTCAAAATGTCCGAGGCTTTGCGATTAAAGATGTTATTTCGTGGATGTCAGTGTGGAAGAGAGGGTACCCGGACCACCCGGACCACCCGGACCAGTTTCTCCTTCTACAAGAAACACATGTGTCCACATCAGAAGAATGTGAACAGATGGCGAAACATTGGGCATTATTATGGGGTCAGGTGGATAGGTGTGGTGGAGCCGATTTCCAAATCCATGACCGAAGTCGTGGGTGGAATCCGGATACCCACTGGCCCGGACGACCAACTATCGGAGGGGGTACTCCGTTGATCCTGATCAGCATCGGAATCAGATGAATCACCTTCGTGGTGACTGATCTGATCCTCCCGGTCATCTGGCCGGTCTTCATGCTCGTCAGGATCTATGTTTAACTTCATCTCACCTTGTGTACCCGTTGGTCGGGGCTGATTACACTCACTTAGGTGGACTCGGTGACGAAAAGGATGATCTTGATCAGGTCGGAGGGTTTGACCTTCTCGAGACGGGGGTGTCCTCGGGTGGAAATCTTCACCGGAGAACGGGTTGGGGTCGACACTTATTCAGTATCTAGGCACTGATCAGGAAAGTTCGTCTGATCAGGCCAGCCAATGAGAGAGAGATATAACGAAACCAAGAAAATGCGATCAATCCACGATCTTCCACAGTAATCCACAAACGTTATCTCCACAAAACCTTTACCAATATTATTAACGTGTTCCAAACACGTGCGCGTTGCGGGTGAGGTTCGATCACCTAAAACAAACCCGTCGGGGGCCTTCCGGTAAGCCAAAAATGCGTCTAAGTGCGTCTTAACCGGGAAATAGTTGAGCAAGAGGGGACTAGTCAACCCTGTGCTCCCAATGACCGCACACGTGGCGGAGCGACTCTTTGCCTTAGGGGGAAAATCTAACCTGTTATTATATATGCAATGTCCTATACCTGTGTACCATACATCAACTCATGCCATACCTTTACTTCTAACCTATTTACTTCGTCGCACGGTTGCGTAACACCCTCTTGCCCATCCTGGCTGCACCTTCAAGCTGATCTGTACCGCTTCTGCCCTGATCACGACCCGACTCTTCAAAAGATCTTCGACCCATCCTGATCTTCAACAAACGACCTCGAAAACACTTGAGACCTGCTCTTCAGCACTTGTTCACTTCGTATATAGTCCGACCAAACCGAGAACTTACTTGCCCTTGCATATCAACGCTGATCAGGGGCTGATCAGCCCTGATCACGATCGCCATAGTGATCGACCAAGTGATCAGGTGGTGATCAGGCTGATCAGCCCTTGATCACCTCGGGAACGCTCTGGGTCATCATCATCACAACTCAATTCATCTTCCAAACCACGCTTCCGATCTTTATACTCCGTCAGGACAACCATACAACACCGATCTCGGCTGACCAGGCCCGATCAGGCCTGATCAGGCTTTGCCACGTCATCTTCGGACAAACCGTAAGTTATCATCACCCACGAACACCGATCTCGACTGATCAGGCCTGATCAGGCCTTGCCATGTCATCTTCGGACCAACCAAAAGTTCACATCACTCACACAACCTGTCACTCTACATGCCCGATCTTCATTCCTCATCTGATCTTCATTGCTCGGGCATGACAGACCGATCAGGCCGTAACTTCGTATCATAGTCAGCTTCAACCATTATACCATTCAGAAATCGGCTGGTCACCTGCCCTTGATACGTCATGTCACCAGTCACTCTTTCTTATTTCATCCACGTGAACTCCACTTAGTGACTGTAATACCGATCGTGATCGTGATCTCCATCATTCCGCCAGTGCCTGGGACTGGGCTTAACGACCATACTTGGCTGATTTCTCCACGTCGTGAATATCCGTTGGCCACCACCTTTTCTTCTTAATCGTGATCAACCTTTTCCCACCCATCAACCGTCATATGTTGATGGGTGTTCTATCGTCACCAATCAACGGCCATGTGTGGTCCACTTCAGTCCCAATATTTTCCGATCGCTTCACCACATAGGTATCGAACTCGTTGGAGCATGTTCCCAAAAAAAGGGGAGGAGTGGCGATCCTTTTGGTTCCAACTATTGCAGATAATGTTATGGTTTGGAAGCGAGAGCACTGGTCCAATCGACTTATAGTGCTATAATGGAATGATACTGTTATCCTGAATATTTATGGGCCTTCGAGTGACTCCAAGAAACGTGAACATTTCTTCAATGGAGTGCGGCAGTAATTTCTGAAGAAACCAAGATTGTGTATCATGGGTGGCGATTTTAATTGTGTGGATAATCCAGTCTAGACAGATTAGGTGGTATACGACCCACACGGCCAGAGAGTGAGGCTCTGCGGAGACTTCTTCAAGAGTAGCAATTGTGGGATGCAAGATATCTGATGATGTCGCCGCTGGAAGAGTCCCATTTAGATCCGCATGAACAATTTCATATACTGGCGTGGAATCAGGCAGTCGCCTTGATCGGTTTTACGTTTCCGGAGACTGGAAAAATTGGGTCAACTGGTAGCAGTAAACAGCCCCACCACTCCAGTCGGATCACAACAGGTGTGTCTCTATTTCAAAGACCCGAGTTTGTCACGTAATATGAATTGGATCAGAAGAATACATTACCCTTCCAGGTTCCCAAAAGGAAGAGATTCGAGATAAGATAGTGGAACAGTTATCGACCAAACAGGCTTGCTCTCTAGCACGAACTCAGTGGGATAATTGGCTAGATTGCTGTCGAACTACCCTATACAAGTGCGGAAATCACTAGCTAGGAGTCGGAAGAAGCGTGTGCATCAGTTACGGAGATCGGTGATGGAATGTGCTTCAACGAGGAAGCATATCATTCATGCTATCTCGGAAACATTACATACAGAAAGGGTGATTCGCCGTGGTTCTCGTTTACATCGGTCTGCGGCAGATATTCGGTGGCTCTTCAAAAGGGCTTCAGTTTGGGAGAGAGACCAAACGGTCACGAAAATAGTGGCAACGTCGGGTCAAGTATTTGCAGACGATCTATCCATACCCAACAAGTTTGCAGCGACGTGGAAACCGATATTGGGATGTAGTCACAGAACCGTGGGTAGTCAACAGCTGTCATTTCACCTCCAACAGTTTATGACCATACCGACAGCGAATAAAGTCTCGGATTCACAAAACATGGAATTGATGTCCAAGATCTTCGAACGGATGTGGAGTGTGCTATCAAGAATATCAAGCGTAGGAAGGCAGCGGGGCAAGATAAAAATCGGTAACGGTTTCTATAAGGACTTTTCCCCCATTTTACTGGAGCCTCTAACAACTTTGTTCAATGCGATCCTAAAGGGAGGGGATCCTCTAGTTCTTTTCTGAAAGCAGTTGTGATTCCCCTGCGGAAGAAAGGCGATTCGAGTAATGCTCTCGATTACCGGCCAATCTAACTGTTAACGACGAGTTACAAACTGTTTGCCAAAATTCTAGCCCGTCGTTTACAGAACTTTCTCGGCCAGCTTATCGGCGATACACAGCAAGGATTTGTATCAGGTCGCAGAATGGATAAGGCGGTGATTCGGATGAAGGCAGTGTTCAAGAAATACAAGAAGGTTAATAAAGTATCAGCCGCAGAAAGTGCTGGTGTCTTGTTCTTAGACTTCAGTAAAGCGTATGATACAGTGGACAGGAAATATATTTTTTCAGTTTTACGATTATTTGGATTTTCGAATGAGTTTGTTGTATCAATGGCTCGGCTGCACGGGGGGACGTCGGCAGAATTTTTGGTCAACAATCAACTTTCGGACTCCATTCAGGTAAAATCTGGTATAAGGCAGGGGTGTCCCTTAGCACCGTTACTCTTCATTCTGGCGGTAGAACCTCTCGCTTTAGCTTTGAAGCAGAAGCCGGGTTTCCAAGGGATCTAACCCCTACAGGGTCTCACCTCGTTTCAGCATAGGTTTTCGGCCTTCGTAGATGACTCAACAGTTTTTCTTCAACGCGCAGATCAGATCCCAACGGTGTTGGGAGTGGTAAGACGCTTCGGAGATCTTTCAGGTTTAAAAATCCAGCCGGACAAAAGCAAATTTGTGTTCCTCCACTCAAATTTTGTACCACAAAAATGGTACAGTTTACCGGTATTACCAGAAGGTGATACGATAAGATATTTAGGTTACTACTTTGGATGGGCGGGCTTAGGATCAGTGAACTAGGCTATAAGATTACGATGTTTTCAGCGGAGGTTAGCGATAGCAACGACATGTGGCACCTTAGTGATGGAAAGGGTGCAACTATTTAATGTCATCGCAATACCCTCAATTCTCTTTACAGCAAGAATGTTCGAGACATCAGCAGAGGTCCTACAAGAATTAGTGAACCTGCAAAAGGCATTCTTATGGAGCAAGAGCACGCGGACAGAACGAGGGAGACACAAGATCTCGCCTACACTACTCTTCACTCCTCACGCAGTGGGGGGAGTCGGGCTAATATCGATACCAGTCGCGTTGAAGATACAAAGATTAAAGCTGGCGTGTCAGTGGCTACTAGCGGCACCGGACTATTACCAACAAACGTGGCTGGGCTTGGTAGGGATCATACCAGACAAAGGAGTGGAGCATAGTTTAACCCCGGTGAAAGGTTTAACAGTATGCCAAGCAGGACGAAGTGTCGAATCTGGTACGGTGCGAAGTCTTAAACATCATGGAATGGTTAGGACCACGGAGACGTGAGTGCGCGCAACTAGAGGAGTACGTGGCATCGACTTTGCCCCAAGTAGTGACAGCCATGGAATCAAGGATTGGTGGACGGGGAGGGAAGCTGATACCTGGGGAAAAGTTCGTCATCAACCTCGAAATTGACACATATGTCTTCCATGGGATTTTACCAAACCATATATGGCCTTTCTGGGGGACTTATTGCTGGGCTCTCAATCCCTGGATACGAGAGGAAAGGGCGCGAGAATTAGGAGCGAGGAAATATGACAGGAT
The DNA here is from genome assembly GCA_001887855.2 of Sclerospora graminicola. Lineage (NCBI taxonomy): Eukaryota > Oomycota > Peronosporomycetes > Peronosporales > Peronosporaceae > Sclerospora > Sclerospora graminicola. The sequence goes on along the minus strand of MIQA02011506.1, from coordinate 24,066 downwards.
CCCACTAATAAAGATCAGATCGTTACGAATACGTAGTTTAACGATTGATACGTTTAAGTGGCAGGTTCAAGGAGTCGATGGAAAGGCACACACGAGGGCAAAGATCGGGAGATGATTATGTGCGATATTAGCCTCGCCGCGAGTAGACGTTGGAGATTATATTGGGGAAGAGCCTTCAATAAACCTAAGCATCGGACCAACATTGCTAGAGAGGTTCACATGGAAACTCGTCTCACCGGGACATCTACTCGGAGAAAGCAGCACCAGCTCGGAGCAGGTTGCAGCGCGTCAACAGGCTGATGGACTTTTGTGGAAGATAATACGATGTCAGTTAGAAGACAAGGAAGTTTTTTTTTGAGCAGGAGCTGTACGAAACGGTGAGTGTGTTCCAACCCCATCCCGCCTTACATTTTATTGGGTGGAATGTTGATGAAACCATCCCCACCTGGAAGGTTTGGCCAAAATTGCGACGGTCTTTTCGGCTCATGTATCACCATGGAGTGGCCCCACAGCTACCTGCTATCGTGGAGAAGTGGAAACGAAAGTATGACGTGATTTATTGGTGGACTTTGATTCAAGATGTTGAACCAGCACAGGTGTGGAAACATGAAAACATGTTGACAAATTATCAAGTGTGGGTGCAGTTTCGAATGACAACAATGCAGCTCAACACGTTCCATGCGAGAGATCTTGGAGCCCGCAGATGTTTGCTGGATGAAAGATGTCCGAGTGGACAGGGTGGGGTGGAACATATCTTCTGGAAATGTGCACGGGCCAGGGACTTCTGGCGGCGTTTGGTGCAACAATGGGAAGGATCTGCCATACCAAATGCTCAATTAGATGGTTTTCAAGAAGCAATAGCGACACGTCGAGCTCCACCGATTAGAGACAGCCTATACCGGGCGATGATGGAGAAATATGGTTGGTTTAACGAGACCTTTCATGAGGTGTTCGAGAGAATTTGGAATGGTGTATGTGGAATCGCGACATCATGGATGTGGCAATTGAGGAATCTAGTGGTGTGTCAAGGTCAAGTAAAGTCTGCCTTTGATCACCTAGAATTTCTATGGCACCAATGTCGAGCGCAAGTGGAAGCAGTGGCGGAATATGAATCCAGACTGCTAGATACCAGAGAAGCGGGGATCCGACTGAAGATCAGTGACTAAAGTGCTTTTTCGAACTTACCCCAGCACCGGACCGAAACTATCAGGGTATACAACACGAGCAATACGACGAGATGGATAACGGAAACTCGATAATGGAATCTGAGCCCAGATTACATACTAGATTTTATAAGTTCATAGTAGCTAATAGTTAATCTTCATTAATTAGACTACATTTTACTACTCTAAAGTAAGTATCTTATAGACGACGATATCTTAAAGGCGACGCTCCTATATTTGAAGCAGTTTCGAGGTACCTCAGATTTTCATGTGGTACACACTAGAAGGGTTGTCAAAATTTGGACCTGTAATTGTCGTTTAATCAATACTAACTCAGGGAGTACATTTTAGCTACGAGGGATGGTATCAAACTTGGCAGAAGAAGGATAAAGTTAATCCATTCGCCAATGACCAGCGCACTCCTACAGACATAGCGTAAGCTGTGGCTCGATGGCTTGCCATTGGTGGTGCTTCACATAATTAATTTGTGATTCGTCTCTACCCGAAGGTGACGTCCTGTGAAACAAATATTATAATGGGTCCCAAAATTCAGACCCGATTTTCAAATATAATATCTTATAGGCGACAAGCTACTAATTGAAGCAATTTGGTGTAATGTACCCATTGTCAATAAGATATACTTTAGAGTAATGGGAATTTTTAAACCTCTGGTTCTCACGTTTTGAAGGCCGGTACTCACCCCACCGTAATTACAAGTTTTCCCGGTCAAAGCTGGATTAGTTTCGAGCCAAAGTTGAATTTTCAGGTTTTGGAAAAATGAGGTCTCACTCAATGTCGGATTCTTTAAGGGAAACACAAGGACACCGCCTAAGATTAATTTGGGCTCACTTCCCCATTGGCAACCAAGCACGCAAGTAGGACTCAGAAAGAAGACCTCCGGGATGCGAGTTCGCTGGCCCCTGGCCTTGGGCGGGAAGTCCCCCATTATGGGGCCAAGGTCATCGGAGGAGGCCTTCGCTTTGTCGCATTAGGTAATGAAGGCAGCATGATGTGCTAGCCGTTAGGTGAGCAGTCTATGACGGTACCTAGAAAAGGTCGAGCGGCTGTATCAAGTGACAGTTGCCCGCCCAAAAAAAGACTGTTGTAAGGCACAAAATTTCTTTCATTTGTCTGTACAGGCTTCCGAGTCACCGATTTATTCGCCACCAGTGCTCCCAGTTCCACGGAAGTGAACTACCACAGAGGTCGTGATGTCCGTTGAGATCCAGTACCGGATTGTATTTGTAGGAACAAGCACGACCGGACATCTCTTCGTTCAGGGTAAAATACAGGTTCCGTATGCGTTCGTTTCCTTCAAAACCGGCATGAAGAGCTCAGAATGTCCGTCCCATAAAGAGATGACAAGATAAGAGTCAAGGCCTATGTATGATGGCGTAAAAGCTCCGGGTAATATTCGGTCGCCCGTGCCCGCCCAACGTTCGGTCGCCGGTGCCCGCAGAACGATATAATACTCAAAGATAACCGCAGTCATCTGTCACCAAGTTTTGTTTGTGTTTTGGAGATATTAACCTCGGACTTGATCAATGCGTCCACGAGCTCTCTTTGATGTGCCCCCCCCCCCCGTGACGTCTGAGGAACCAAGTTGGCAGAGTGAGACGTAGAGGTTGAGTCATGATAGCAAAAAGCAAACACCAAAGACATCTCAAGTAGATATTTGCGTTAAGGCTAAATATACTACTCCTCTCCCTTTCAAAATTGATTTGGGCACCCAATCGGACTTAGTCGAATTTAATCGAGCTTATTTCATGACGTACTGACTCGACCAAATGCTCTATTAGATATATCTGGGCTTTAGATTCTTGACGTTTAATGACAACATGAGCGTTTGAAAGAAACGAATACGCAAGTATTTAATCCAAATCAATTGAACTAAGTTATAATTCACCACTGTAATGGTATCATAGAAGAAGATTGTTGCATACGACCCCCCAATGCTGTCATATGATGTGGTACTTTGTTCCCAGACCACAGATCAGTAAGGACTTTGCTACAAGGCGTCTAGGAGTACTTTAAACACCGTTTTATACTTTGCTTGGATCTCGATGCAGCATAACGAATGCTGTCCGTCCACTAATGTGTTAAAAATACTTTAATTGTATGACGGTAAATATTTTTGCGGTCAAGTTGGCATTAAAGTCGCAGAAATGTTTAACTTTCGCAGAAAATTATCAAGTTCTCTGATAGTTGCAGCCTGACAAAAACATTTAAAAATTATGCCAACTATCTCTAGCAAATGTGTTTTACACCAGTTAATCTTAATTTATCTAGTAAAGGAATAAGATATTTCATGCCGTCCGTCCCTCTTTTAAGATAAATATGCAATCAACATCAGGCGGGTTTTGCAGTTGAATATACTCATAGTTGGCAAAACAGCCGAGAAATTCTGCGCAAAACGGAGTGAGAAATAGATGCGAATTAACAGGGCGTCCTAGAAGTTGCACCCGAAAAATGGGTATATCTCGTAATATGCTGAGAAAGCTTGCTGCGCACGGAATGCTTCCAGGTGTTATTAAAGCTAGTTGGTAATATAAAAGAATAGATTGGGTAGATTTAGATGACAATGTAAAATAATATTGCAGATATGCTAACAATAATTAGAAACCGCAAAAAAGTAGATTGTTTTCGGTGGTTATGCCTGCTTCAGCAAATAGTATTACCCGAAATGAATTATGCTAAAGTGCAATTTAGGAAAGCTTTTTAGATCACCGAATGCTAATTTGAGAGTGAATGAGTACTATGATAATTGCAATCGAAGTAACATTTCAATGGTCCTATAAGTTATGGCACAAAAATCGTCCTACTTGTGGTGGAATTTGTGAATTTACATTTTCGATTGCGCTGTCCCAAATACTTGGTTTACGGTAGCAAATGAGTGCATCACAGAGACCGAAACGAAGGAGGTGTCTTGCATGAAAAGAAACTTGACATATGTATGAAGAGGTATAGAACATTGACAAACAAAAAGTCAATACAAGTAATAAAGAAGATAATTGCGATCCAGATTTTTTTGTCATTTATTGAAATATCATAACATAAAAAATATTAAAAAAATAATACTTCTGCTCTTTCTACAAAAAAATCAAAATTAATTTTTTACACTATATATATCTGACTAAGTCCGATTGGTTGCAAATAAATTTCAGGCGGTGCCCATAGTGTTTCCCTTTTTGAACAAGTAAAGTTGAATTATTTTGCGTACTTAGTGAAAACATAACTGGGTACAACATTTTTCCGCAATAACCATGACGATATCTCGTTCCGTTGCATTGTATAATTTGCTTCGAACGCTGTCGATGACCCATCGCGCCGGCATCGTCCTCAATCGGGCGCTGCCTCCAACGTTGCCGCTGGACGCTTTAAAAGCGATTGCCGGCGAGTTTCCTGTTGAGGACGAGACGCCGGAAATCGAAGTCCACGAGGATTGTTGGCTGACGAAAGGCGCGAGGTCTAGATTGATTTCATTCTGATGATGTTAAAGCCAGAGCATCTTACCAAAAACTTTTCAGCTCTGACATTATAGCTGTTTAATATCGTTGTCCATTACTTGATTTCCTCGTAATTACTGATTTCCATGTTCAGCTCTTTAAACAGTTGTTTTGAGGGCAACATGCTAAAGCTAGTAATACTGCCAGCTTTTTCATAATATACTTTCCCAAGAATCACCCACCCGAGAAGATTACGGCTAAAAAGTCTATCAAACTCATACCCTAACGTGACGAATACAACACCACCAATCTCGATTCCTAATTTTTTCGTCCATGTACCAAGTACTTCATTGTGTTCTTTAATTTGAGCATGGTTGCTGCATGTTTAGTGCGAGGAGGAGCCTCACCGGTGGTCTTTACTGACGATGTGAACGATTCGATTACGAAACGTCCTAGAACAATCGGTGCTTTCGTTTCCTTGAGTCCTTGTCTTGCCGTAAAATAGACTCCACAAGATCTTTGTCGACAATATCTTCGACAACAGCTTGTAATATCTCATCAGAGCTTATCAACGTTCTTGTTTTCAGGTATTCGCTCCCAAAAACCATTTTAGCACCATCAGCGAGGTGTAGATTGAATCATTCACTCGAGATTGTTAAGGTTGAAGTCCTTAAAAGGAAACTTTAATGTTTTCGTGACAAATACGACACCATCGATGTCGATTCCTAATGTTTCTATCCGTGTAGCAAATACTTTGTTGTGTTCTTTAATTTCAGATACGTCCTTCATGTTTGCTTTATGTATTGCGAGTGCTTTGTTGCTTTGCGGCACATCCACCATGTTCACTGCATGTATAGTACCAGGTAGACACTCATCGGCTGCCTTTACTGACGACATGAACGATTCGATAATGAAAGTATTCTCGCTCTTTATGCGGCACTTCATCGTTCTGTCGTATCTTTTGTTTGTCATGCTTAGCAGCTTAAGTACTATGAGCCACAGCAAACCCCGTGATTTTGCATATACCAGGGATCGACTCAGCGCCACAGCGTGCCAACACAATCACTACAGCATGGAACCAGAGAACGGACTTATTCATGGGACGGCATAGAAAACAAAATACCGAGTTCACAGTGATGTCTCAACTAAGTACGCAGCATAATCCAACTTTACTTGCTAAAGAATCCGACATTGCATGAAACCTCATTTTTCCAAAACCTGAAAATCCAACATTGGTTCGAAACTAATCCAGCTGACAGGGAAAAGGTGTAGCCGGTGCCAGACTAATTTCGAACCTGCGTTTTTGAGCTGTGCTACCTTAAAAACGTCTGTGACAGACTAATCTATAAGTTGGTAATTAGTATGGTGTCTATTTTTGTAAATATAAAAGGGGCACACACCCGTTTTGCTACGTGCACTCCCGTACCATAAAGTATGTACAACGTACAGTAAAGAATGAAAATTTGACGTCCGTTCAACAGGACTTAACCGTCTTTGCAGCGAAAGAGAGTACAACGATCTCAAAAAGCCTTCTCTGCATTAAGGCTAGATTTTTGGTGCTTTTCAGGGATTCAAATGACAGACTTAAGGGGTGTAGTCACCAAAAATGCAAAAGCTTATAGCTTCGAGGGCTATCAAGTAATCAATTATTAGTTCCGAGCTTCTGCTCAGTCCTCTAAGGTGCTTTTCATGAAGTCGATAAGCTTTAACGCTTTCAATTTACCCGTAATTGTAACTACCTTTTGACCATTATTGTAGTGAACTACAACCCTCTAAAACCGCTTCTCATATGGCCACAAAGATTTTTAATTCTAAATTACTAGGGATTTTGCGTGTTGTTCAATTCTTTAAGCAAGAAGAAAAAATAATTGGAAGATCTAATTATTTTTATATGCTCCATATTTGCTTGATAATATGTTGCCTGCTGGTATTCAAGCAATTCAGCTATCAGTAATTCTGAACTAAGCGAGGGTCGCCAACATGCATAAGCAATCTGGGATTTTCCATCTTGAGAAAAAACGCTGAAGTCGGATGAGCTAGGCGTGTTCTACCTACAGTGTAAACAGTTGCGTCCGGATGACCTAAAATCTCAATTATGACTGCTCCGAATACGGAGTTATTCAAAAAGGGTTGAGGATAAATAATAACGTCAGGTTTAATCAGCTAGTGCACAGGCTAGCCACAGCTCTAGAGGCTGCCTAAATCTATCTTAGTACAATTTTATTGCCCGAAGTATCAAGATGAGAAAGTGTTCAAAAATAATGTTATGAATCAACTAATTTTTCTTGACCTGTATCAATCCTTCTCACGACGCAAGAGCGTCTTCAAAACCATTGATATCAGCGGGATCGAGCTGCAGGAACTCAGCGAAGATGCTCTGTTTTTGACACCATTCTTTACGTTACGTTGTACCTACTTTATGGTACAGGGTGTGTCAATGATTGTTGGGTTGCGTATCAAGCTTTTGGTACTTTCAGTTCTTTACAAGGTTTGGTACTCATCAGTCCCACTGGTTGTTTCGTCCCTTCATATTGTTAGTTATCCCCGACAGGAGCAATACAGTGACTAAGGTCATGTTAAAGGTTAGGTAATGGTATAATTCTCAGGTGAGGTACGATGTCGATGGGAATATTGCAAACATGTATGATAATGAAAACTTGTATTAAAAAGTTATGAGCGTGCGTAGAATCGCTACCCCGCAAAAAGGTAATTTCCGACACCCATAAATGTGATGTGCTCTCTCCACATCCGATGCAATGATCGTTCATGTTGTCCAATTAAATATTCCTAATTTTTACACAAATTAGAAAGTTTTGAGAGCTCACTATTTTTTTTCTTGACCGAAATTAATCTGTGCCAGACTAACTCCGAACCCAGAATATTTTTGCACACAGACTAATTACGTACTTTGTAGGTAATAAAACTAGCCTATCAGCGTGTACCAACGAATTTCCAACCGTTAGGAACTTTTGCAGCATTGTACGGCATAAGTCAGTGATGTAAAATTTAGAGGCTCATATTTTGTTTAATGCATCGGACATGACCCTGTATATATTACCTTGTATCTTTAGCCAAGTCCGATTGGGTGCTTGACGTCCAAGAAAAAATCACCCAATCAAAAATACCTACAACTGTTCAGAATAACGTGTAAAAAAAGGGAGTTGAAGGCAAACCGAAGACATGCTCTGATTGGTCAGTTTGGTCTACTTTTACCTACCTTCGAACCGTGAGAACCACTACTGTAAAACCTTTTTTAAAAACCCTCCCTCAAATATACCCCCTTGATTAGTAACCCAGAGTTCGGAGGGGTACTAAATAGTAGTGCGTCCCTGAACTATAGCCTCCCTACAAATGTACCCCAGTCAAATGATTGAGATAAGTTATCTGAGAACCTCATAGATGCTTCTCACACTAGGACTGCTGTTCGATTGAGAGACCTCGGTGCGCATGTATTATTCACCCCAACCCCACTTTCGCTTTGCCATGATCAGGTGTAAGGTCAGCATAGTGTGGTTTGATTAATGCCGATCGGGCCAGAAATGCGTCTCTGAGCCAAGCAAGTGCCGATAACCACCGGCACTTTTTCAGAGTCGAAATTCTTCAACCCTGTTGTGGTGTCCATCTTTGCCTTTTAAACATACAAACACCACACATGCAATCATCTGACCTAGTCGAGTCCGGGTCAACAAATTGATCCGATCAGAAATTACGTCTTGTCATTGGTCGTTACAGCTGACCTGACCTGAGATATCTCTCGCTGGTCTAGCCTACACAACTTATGGTAGTCCACCTCCCGCACCTCATACAGAACCGTCGCGTAAACCACGAATTTTCGATGAAACGGCTGTAATAGTTTAAACCGCCTAGGAAGGTCTGTATAGCCTTTAGTGACCATGGGAGGGAGGGCAGGTTACTTGAAGGCACCAAATCTTTCGGGTGGGCTTCTAATTCGGCAATTGAAACTTGGTTTTCTAAATAGGCGACCTTGGTCTTCCCCAGAAACTGTTTGCGACGCTAATCGACAAACTCTACTTTTGATATGTGACAAATAGAGCTCCACTTTATAGATTATCTACTTAGTAAGTCGATTTACTAACCGATAACTAATGCAAAGCCGTATGTCCGTTCTTCATGATAAAAAATACTATAAAAGAAGCCCAGAGTGGGTGGCCAACTGGATAATCTTGGCCGCTAACAACCCCTTTATGAATTCAGATAAATTTTCTCGATACTCAGGCGCGATTCTAGCCGACATCGTTGCGGGATCGGCTTTTCATAATTAACATCGATGTCGCATACCGTACCACATGGGCAGCGAGGGGCAATACATTACCGTGGCTGGACCACATATTGTTTATTATTTCTTTCGATCTATTGACCTCCTCGAGGGTGGTTACCCACTTGTAAATCATCCATCGTTATTTTTGAAGACAAGGTATTACTTCAGACAGCACTGCCATATGATCCTCCATAGGCTCAACATATAAGTCGTCCCTTTGTGATTGCAGACATGTTCCGCCTCTGAATTTCCTACCGCAAGGCCGTCTACCTTCAGACCGGGGTTTGAGTAGGAACATCTTTCTTTTCGTCCATTTCCGGTGCCTCAGCTATATCCTTCAAGGAAGATATTATTTGACCCTGTAGCGTCTACTCCACTCCTGCATCCGAATCAATTGCCCCTAATTCCGTAACATTACCCAAGTACCGCTGGCATTTGTCGGAGGCGACTTGGCTTGTAACTTTGTCTTTACAGGTCCCCCCACCTCGTCGCTACACAATATGGGTTGAGTCAGCTCAGCCACTTGCACGCCTTCCCGGCAAGCCGGTCACGCTTACCTGTTGTCGATGAAAACACGAGTAAGAATTCTACAGGGGGACTGGTACTCGATAAGCCAGGTTGTGCCACTCGACACAACGTCTTGAACCGATCATAATATGTTTGGTCATCATTATCCCAACAATGACATTTTCATGCAAGCTGAGGTCCGCTCTGAGACATTGGTCACGCTACCATTGCTGGAATAACGTTCTACTTTGATAAGCGAAGGCACCATTCGGTCGTCGGCCATGGGCCCGAACTTCTACTCCGACCGATCGACCCACCGGAATAGTCACAAATGGACCCATCATCAAGAACTGATTGTGGGCATCATATAGAGGTTACCAATCGGCCAGCTGCATCTGCGCTCTATATGTGGGCACAATATAGATCAGCTGGACCACCAGCTAAATCTGCACTTTTTTAGGTGGCGCCAGCATGTCATGTGACAAATCCAGTCGAATAACGGCTGGCACCATAGAGTCCATCCCCAAAATCGCGTACTGAGCGGCTAACCTTCCCACTCAGAGGGTTAAACAATATACCTGTGATCCAGCCAGCCGTAATATTTACCATTTTTCATTCCCTGGGTCATATATGACTTTTTTCGAATTTGAATACACTGTTGCCTCTGTGTCTCATCAAATTTGCCTTCAACCTTACGAGCAATTGTGGTGTCGACGATAGTGACTTCTTCTCCAGAGTCAAAAATCATAGTGGTCTTCTGTATTATACCGCAAAATTGGCTTGCTTGAACCACTTGTCTGTTGTACTTCCAATATCCCCGTGACACAAGGCAACAAAATCATAAACCTCCTGGACCACGAAAATTAATCCACTCGTACACGCAGGGGTCAACACTGCTGCCCGGTGGTCGCCTGACATAATCATCACAATTCCATGTATTGTCGGTTACGCGTTGCTTTGTACTCAATTGTCTTCCTTACCGACATATACAGCGATACTTACACCATATTCCAACCTGGGGGCGATCTAGACCACTACCGGTGGTAACATCCTCGCATGCTTCGTTGGGACACACCACTTCTTCATAGAATTCTTCAATCGGACAGAGTCCGGACTCCTGCGCTTCTCCACATTCTTTACAAGTAAACAGACAGTGTTCAGCTTCCGTTCGCACTCCCATCAGGCCGGGCGCTTCCAGCAAGTTCGGTTTTGGTGTTTGATAGACCAATAGTGGGTGCCATACCGGTAGGCACTGATCTGGAAAGCTGACCAGCTTCCACCAAAAAAAGATAACGAAAATGTTCTTCTTCCGAGTCGCCTCCAGATCATGGATACTCGTCTTCCTAGCCGGCGCTGTCAGAATTCATTGCCACCATGCGGACCGCTCGGTCTGATCTAGTCGAGGGCGGCTTGTTGTCTTTATCCAGTTTTGGTCGTGACCTTTATCTGTCAAAGCCGATAGCCGCCTTGAGACCTCAATTCTTCGCTCTTTGAAAACGTGGTAAAGTCAAGTAAAATGAATATATGTGGCCCAAATATATTCATTTCACTTGACGTTGGGACATCGATTGCTGCAGATGGGTGGAAAAGTGGAAAGAATGTCCTGTGGGGCGAGTGAATGTTCGAAATGGTAGTTTCACCTGGGATGTGGCGATCAGGATAACTGATCTACAACTGTATATGATTGGCAACGGGATATAACAAAAGCAAAATCGAGAAATAGTAAAAGATGCCAATACTTAACTGAAACCGAGACGTTGGAGCGGAATCGGTTTACCCGAGTGGGCGTATCGGCTTTGAAGTGACGAAATGACCGATCATTTTTTAGATGCTAAGTCACAAGTCAGAATATACCGACCAACTTTAATGATCGATTTATTCCGCCCGTCAGGCATGATAATAGAGAAATATTGGCGTTTCGATCTTTATGGACCAACCTAATTCACTAAGCCGACCATATGGAGGTTATGGAATGATTACAGACACAGGTCGGTCGATATTGTGGCTGAAAGAGGTTGAATTTGGCTAAAACGACATAATTTTAGTTTTGAAGAGCGAATGGGTCAGCCGATCGGATATGTGGTAGACGAACAAGTATTTTGACCAGTTGACCGGAACAGGACAACTGGTGTTGTCCAATCTTGATAAGCTGACCGAACAAATTAACCCGACCTAACAGGATATATGGAAATATCGAATGAAACTGGGTTATTGTGAAGGCTGAACGAAGGTTATATCGACCAATTACCTGCCAGGATTGTTCAGCCCGAAGTGTTGGGAGAGTCACATAGGCTGGTGTATGTTACATTTCGTATTGGATTTTAAGTTTCTATGTTTGAATAAAAGGAATGGAATTACGCCACGTGTCAGCGGTCATTGGGAGCAAAGGGGATAGCAATGACACCTGCAGCTCAACTTTTTCCTTGTCGAGACGCGCACTTACTACGCACGAGGCTCGCTGGAAGACCCCCGACGGGATTGTCTAAAGTCGTTTGACCATCACCCCTCATGTCCATGGGTTTGGAACACGTTATTGATTGGAAAAGGTTTCGTGGCGATAGTAGGTTGGAATTACTGTGGTTATTATATTGTCGAATTTCGTTTTTTTGCGGCTATTGATTATTGATCATTATTGGCTGGGTCGGTCGGCTGACATTTCCATCCGCATCCTTTACAGTGTTATTGGATTAAGTACCAACCCTTACCTGTCCTTCGGTGAAGTTTCCATCCGAGAACGAACCCGTTTCGAAGACGAACCTTCCCCCGACCTGATCGAGAAAGTATTTTCATCTAGAGACCAACTCATGAGTGTAACCGCCGAGAACCAATGGGTACACAAGCTGAGATGAAAGCACTGGTTGATCTTGGCGTTTGTGATGACCGGTGGAAGACCGGAATGATCCAGCCAGATCAAGAAATCGAACTGTTTCCACGGAGTATACCCCCTCCGATAATTGGTCGTCCGGGCCAGTAGAAATCCAAATTCCCCCGACTACTTTCGTTCAGGATTTGGAAATCAGTTTCATCACAATACATCCGTAGGGTTAGCTCCAATTTGTTAAAATGCTTGAGGCGCAGTAAGGTAAGCTGGTAGGCCAGATCCCTGTTGTCGATTGTGCTTTTAAATGTTCCACATGTTACCGGGCTGGTCAGTATTATTTTGACCGGTATATTGACACTCATTCACGCTACATTCAATCAGCGAAGATATTCAATAGTTGTCTTGCGGTGAAACAAAATAAAAAGTGTAAATTTAAGCGGACCACACCGCTACGCGGAATGGTCAAATGGAGGCATCGACTACGATGGATTGATGGAAAAAAAGTGGATCGGAGGTCCGGTAGGAAGAGTGAACGATCAAAGTGGCCGTTATCCATCTGGGACAGGTCGATCCGGCCAGGGATGGTGCGATCAGCAACGTACTCAATAGAAGGAAATATGGAGAAATGGTGGAAAGTACCGTTGCCATGTTGGAACCAAAATGAGTGTAGTTGAATAAGCTGGTTAAGTGGGCCAATCGTTCTCAAAAAGGCCAATCGTTCTCAAAAAGTGATGGAGTGACCGACCGGTCTTTCTCCTGATGCCATATTATAGGTCGTAATGTGCTGACCAGCTAGAATGGCCCGATATAGTTTGCCCGTTGACGTTGTAGTGGTTATGTGTTGGCGCTTTGTTTATTATGAACTGATTTGACCAGCCGATCGGCATGGCCGACCGACCCAATTCACTGATCGGATAATTTGAAAACTAAGATATAGTTTTGAACACCGATCAGTCGATATTGAGGTTGAGGGATCTAAATAGTTGATAAAATAAGCGCGTCAGCTCACTTATTCATATAAAATACTGGTAAGCCACTGACATTCCGGATCCATAGTATTGTTCTCCAAGTAACCGCACTAATGGTTTTCAGTGATTCCGAACTTCCTGGCGGAGTTGATGATCCAGTTCTTCGACGGCCCCTTCAGCAGGTCACCGAAGATCAAACACTGCTCGTGCTCTGGAAATTGACCCCTCAGAAATGCTGGCTTGGCTTGCTTAACCACCCTCTAGCTTGGGCGTAATCCATATTGCTGGCCGTAAAGTCTTTCAGTTCCATGGTCGTTGGCATCCTGACCCCCTAAGTCAGGGGCTAAAGCTTGGGCGGACGCGGTATATTGGCTCGCTGATTCATACCTAGATCTAGGTCATCCGGGTCGTAGTGACACTTATCTGATCTGACCGACTCAATGTCAATGCCACTGACTGACGGTCTTCTGTTGGGGTGCCTGGACCCAGGCCAGCGTTCTGCACGGGGGGTCGGCTAGTCAACCTTTCTCTCTCGACCGAACCGAATATCGTTAATCATAATATCAGCTTGATGCTGGTACGACTTAGGCACCTGTGCTTCATTGTAGGCGGGCCCAATGGGCTGACCTGTCATACATTAGATCGACGCTGCTCGTCCAGGTACTGTTTTATCATGGCTAAAACATTTTCCGTATATGAAGTGATACTTTGTGACCAGCATGAATTTTATTCTTTAATCTTTGTGTAGTTTTAATATCCCTCGGGAGCTTAGGTCCCACCTCCAGTTGGTTGCTGCCTGACCGTTCTCTATTTGGATAGTCCGTCTTGCCCATTCGGGGTCGGGAACAGCGGACCCTTTCATACTTCCGAGCTTCGTTGCATACGCCATGCGTGCTGCATTCTTAGGGTCATGCGTCATACAGGTGATACCAACTGACGAATCCAGGTGATTTATATAAGGAGGATCATAGTACCGTTGGCCGCCTTACGTGGGGCAGCAGGTGACAGTGGATAACCTTGTGGCGAGCATAGACTTCAGTGGTTTCGATCGACATACTAAGGGTACCAACCGATCGTGCAGCGCACTAGCCACCTCCTTCGGTTTGTCCGACTCCAGGTCAAATAGCTGGTTCGGGTCATAAGCACCATATTAATACCGACCTGCTTGAGTTATTCGAACAGCCCTCGAAGCTTTTACCGGAGTCATTCTGATTTTAGAACAAGAATCCTTTAGCTCACCTGTAATTTTAGGGCGGGTGATCCGATGGACATCTTATAAAAACAATTGAGCAATGCATGCAAACCAGCATCCTTCGACCAATCTTTCAACGACTTCCGATCTGCCGAGAGCTGGGGGAAACTGTAGACCAGCAATGTAGTGCCGAGTATTAACAACCCGGCTAGAGATTGTATATACCCTTGTTATTCTGCTTCTGCGCAACTTAACTAAATTAGTCAAGTCAGGAAGAGCTCTCACTGACACCTTCACTTGGCGTGCCACAGGTCGAATTTATTTAAGACGGAAAAGTATATATATTTCTTATTAATCCTGTTATCTTCAACAGCAAAAATGACTCCAAATTTTTACACTCCTTTCAAAATCTTTAGGACCGCCATGCATTCACATATAGTCCAATGCATACAACCAACTACATAATTGGACTTCATATCAGCTCGAAAATGAAGTAGTAACTTTTTATCGCTCAAAAGAGATAAAGAACTTCATTTCAAACCAATTTGGTTTCGTAACTTCGCAATACTAGTCGCACTCACAGTCTTAGTCAATCAATCGGCAACCATATCTCCACTTGAGACGTGCTATGGTCTCATCTTCCCCTTTCTGGAGTAGTCCTTGATTAACTTCAATATTAAACCCACGTGTTTAGTGCTGGCAGCACTAGCTTCGTTCAAAAGTTGTTCTATCGCGGCCTGATTTTAATTTTTAGGACAACCGTTGCTCTTTAATCCAATTCAATCTCTCCAAGCAATGCTGTTATTCCAAGTGCTTCCTTTTCACCAACTGCAGCGGCCACAAATTGTTTGCTCCGGCACAGCTGCCCCTTGTTTTCTGCAACCTCAACAAGCAAAAATACCATTTACGAAAAAAATTAGCGCTAATACTCTTGTGGTCATCCTTGTCGAGCACAAAATCCGCATCGCTGTAACTTTCTATGCGCATAAGCATAGGTTCTCCATCGTAATTTTTAGAATAAATTCCAAAGCCTTCGTGCTCTTGAGATACCTTGCTATGCGTTTCGTAATATGAAAATCCAAAAAATGGTGCGTTCGTGTGTCTAGTCGCTCTGTGCACCGCGAACGCAATATATGCGCGTGAACACCTTGAAATCCACAGTAAACTTTCAACAAGGGATTGGGAATCCCTAATTGTCGGCGTTTTCCGGCCTTAATCATTGACAATCGAGACTTCAAATTCTTGGTTACATCTCCTTCCAAAAAAGGATTTTTGACTGCATTTGCGTCCTTAGTCCGTGCTGGCCCGTCATTTCTTTTTTCTTGACTTCTTAGTCTCTGGAATAACCATTCTTCGGATCTCCTTGTATCCGTATGCTCAGGAATTTCTCGACATTCCCGAGGTTCTTCAGTTCCAGTCTGCCCATTTAATCAATGCAATTACTCTAAAGTATATCCTATAGACGTCGATATCTAAAAGGGGACGCTCCTATATAGCTTCGAGGAATATGATATATTCATGTGGTACACACTAGAAGGGTTGTCAAAAATTGAACCAGTGATTGTCTCTAAATAAATATATTGTAGTGCGAGAAGCTTTATGGTGTAATTATTTTTATATTAGGATGGCAACAGCATTTATGGATTAGGTCAAATGAAAAATTTCGGGGTGCAACCGTTTCCATGGAATCACAACGGAGCACAGAAGTTTTGTTTCTCTAAGAAAGAGAAAATCGGTGACTCCAATCATCATCCGCTTCATACAAAAGGTAACTTTATTGCACAAGATCATGCAAGACGCATAGAGTTTTTTTCTCGTTCAATACCGACATGTCGAGGAGATTTGCACTGCCACTAGACGTAAAAGACGCTGCTTGGGCATGCTCAATGACTTTGGCGTGACAATCAAGACTTGAAAAGCGCTGTATATCTGCATACCGCTGTTCTTCCATGGACATGGCGGTACAACGGTACCACCACGAGCTCCCATTTTGGTCATTCATACCATCCTTGTCATCCGTTGGCGGCACCAACTCGTCAATAAAGTAGAGAAACGTTAGGAGCACAAGTTGCAATAGTTTCTCCCATTTTGCTGCGGCAAATGTTTGGCCGCACAAAATCTGGAAACTGAGCAACCGAGCGCAAGAAAAACGCGACGTACGAGAGTTTACGAAGAAGGTTCATGGTCAGCACCATTGTCGTCGACAAGCAATTGGAACAATGTTGGAGCGCAGACGAGAACAACTTCCGATTCTTCTGGACAAACCACAATCCCACTAATGCTGTACTTCCACGGACACCATGGGATTCAATCATTTCACATCCATGGTGGCTCGAGATCATCGTGTTCACTCGCCAGGGAGGTTAAATAGTCGAGCACGATTACTTCCATCAGTTGTCGGAGCGAATTGACGCGTAACTTTCAGCAGTAACACGTTTCGAGTAAATGTTTCAGTGCACGGCCCATTGGAAGCCACCGATCGGCTGCTAACGCGGGGTTGTTGGGCACACTCTGCCCCACTTGCGGCGGACACAACTAATCGTAAAATACGCCGCAAAGCAGCCAGGGTTTTTAAGCGCTCTCAGAAATTCTTTCTGAGATGCGAACACCCACAACGTGGCCCAGATGACTCACTGTCGGAGGGGGTACTCCGTCCATCCGAGCGTTCATCCGATCCGGCATCGATCGGTCACTTCCATCACCTTGGTCTTGACGACTTGGATGATCCATGTTCGAAAAGCTCACCTTGTGTACCTGGATCGGTCACTTCCATCACCTTGGTCGTGACGACTTGGATGATCCAT
>MIQA02011502.1:0-10160 GCA_001887855.2 Sclerospora graminicola | reverse complement strand
GGTTGGTGTACCGGCCTGGTTGGTACAGCTGAAGTTGGTGTTACCGGCCGGGACGGTACACAAAAGAGCATCCGATCGGAGTTAACCGGGCTACTTCAGGTAAGACACATAACTGTCCAGCCGGGCTATTTGGGGTAGGTTACACAAAAGGGAGTATTGGACATAGGGATAAAAATCAGTATACGTTTCGCTTTCTTAGACACAAGTCGCTTTTATTGGTTCACAGCGGAGGGCTAACAAGGTCCCCTCTTGCTGCTATTGGTTTGCCCGGGGAAGGTTAAGGTAACCCACCGGAAGTCCCCCGACCGGGAGTCGCGGCGCTGCGTATTCTCGCTTCAAGACGCCCGTGTTTTGAACACGGTGTATTTAACATTGGGAAGTTGTAACATTTTGGCCTTCTGTGGAAGATTGTGGAGTTATATTTGGATTCCCCTTTACGTACACGTTTGGATTTACCCTTCATTGTTATTGGTTTGGCTGGCCGATCGATTATTCTCGGTCCAGCCGTCGCAGTATACAAACTTCAAGTATATTGCCAGACGAGCTCCCCGGTGAAGATTTCCGCCCAGGATCTACCCCTAGTCCTAACCCTCGCCTCCTTATTCGACGGACTTTACACTTTTCGCCCTAGGGTCTATCAAGAGAGCGCAACCGCCAGTGCTGACGGGTACACAAGGTGAGCTTTTAACATGGATCATCCAAGTCGTCACGACCAAGGTGATGGAAATGACCGATCCAGCCGGCTGGATGCCGGATCGGATCATGACTCGGATGGACGGAGTACCCCCTCCGACAGTCAGTCATCTGGGCCCCCCGTGGGTGTTCGCATCTCAGGAAGAATTTCTGAGAGCGACTACACCACAATGGTGCGCGTGTCCGGATCTCTTGGTGACCCTGGATATTACCGCGAGTCCCTAGTGGGCGAAAGACCTAAACCTGTCCAATTTGTTGAAGATGTTGTGTCGGGTGCATTGGGGGAAGGCATATCACCCCCAATGCTGCTGAAGATGGAAGGATGCGATGGTCGACTCGGATTGGGGGAGTTCGAGGTCGACATTAAAGAAGAAGTTACTCCCCTAGAGGCTCCGCCGGGGGCGGATTACGGTACTGTGCCGGATTACGGTACTACTCACTGTAGTGCCGGCCGCTATACCCCGGCTGGAGCCGGATCGGATTATGGTGCAAGTCGCCATAGTCCGAGGAAGGATCATGGTTTCGACCATGATCCTAACAAACAAATGCATATTATGGATATCAAAGAAGAAAAAATTAAGAAAGAAGAATCGGAAGTCGGATACGACCGGAGTGGGAAGCCGGCCGGATCGGGACCAAGTCGCGATCTGGCCCCCCTACCCCTAAAGAGACCGGATTGGCAGGAATCGGATTATCCAACCCGCAAAGATAGGCCGCGTTTCGAAGAAGAAGAAGAAAAGTTGGACGGCCTATCACAGAAGGTTACGGATACAGACCTGGAGCGTGCTCGCCATCTTCACGAGTTGGGGCAGTTCTTGCGGACGGATAAGGTGCTGAAGATAACACGGCCGAAAATCCTAGGCGGATTAAAAGGTCCCGTCTCTCCCCCAACCCTCTCAGACGGCCACGTGTCCCTTATTAGAGGACTATTCGATCAACTCAAACAAGCCGGCATTAACACCGGCGTGTTCGATCCGAACGAGCTGTTTGATCTGAAGGTGGACAAGTTGAAGGAGGCATCCAGCGCACTGCACGACCGCTTGGTACCGCTAGTAGGCTGTTCGCCGCCGTCGAAGAAGATGACAGCCACGACTGGAGTGGCGCCGTCCACGCCGCCGGCAGCAAGCAGACCGGCCGGGATACACTCGGGTTCTTCTCAGTACGAGTCTGCCCCTTCGGAAGCGGACTCATCCGACTCATCGGTGGGAATTACCCGTATGACGCTTGGCTTAAGGGGCGCAGCGCGTGTGGCGACGGCCATGAGGTTTGGAGGACATGAAGATCCGGATACGCCCGAGCGGAAGAAAGCCAGTCAGTACAGCGTACAGACTCGGACGGCGACGGCGGATCCAGAGCCGAAGGAGGAAGACGCGGATGGGCGGATCAAAAAGGAATGTCGATCTAGCAGCCCGGCCGCCCCCCAAGTCGCCCCGCGAGCCGACCCCCAGGAGAGCCTTCAAGTGCCGGATCACCTGCATAACATGTTTTCGGCGATGATGGAACGATACTTGGAAGAGCAGCGTCGGCTGAGTGCCAGCCGCGGCAGTCCGAAGTCACCGGACCAGCCGGCTCGTCGTGGAAGTCAGGCGTCCGAGCCAGTCCAGTACTATGCGAGGGAGCCGAGTGACGAAGACATGGAGTCGGTGCAGTCCAAGCAGAGTGAACCCCATGCCGCCCCGCCGAGCCGCCAGACAGGTCGCCGAACCGGACGGCGGCCAACGAATAGGAAGCTGTCTCTTAGCGACGTGGATATGGAATCCGTCAAGTCGGTCAAGTACCATTACGATCCGGATGACCTGGACCTGGGGATGGCTCGCCGAGCCAACATGGCCTCGGCCCAAGCGTTTGATTCGGACTCAGGAGGGATAAGGAGGGTGCGAAAGTCTGCCACGTCCGAGCTAAAAGATTGCACTGGACAAAACATGGACGAGGACCAAGCCCGAGGATGGCTGAGCATGACGAAGTCGGCATTTCTCAGAGACCGGACGTCGGACTAGGAGAAGTGCCTGATCTTTGCAGAGGTCCGGCAAAAAACTGGATCCAACAGCTCAGCCGGGAAGTCCGAGTTAATTGGAAGGGATTGGCCGAAGCGTTCGGAGAACAATATTGTGGTTCTGGAACGTCGGCGGCGCGCCAATATTTCCACACCAAGAAGCGGGCGGATGAGACCCCTCTGGAGTATCTCCATCACTTAAATGTCGCTGGCATGAGGGCGAATATACCGGTTAAAGAGGATGTCAGCCGGTTGGAAGCCGCTCGTGAATATGTGGAACATTTTATCGGCACGTTGGACGATCGGGAGCTGGCGGACCAGCTGGCGTTACTGCGATTGAAGAATACCACGGAGCTGGAATTGACGCTGCGCACCTACCAAAGAGCGAAGAAGCGAGGCCCCAAGGCGGCAGTTGGAACCGGCCGGTTCAAGTCCCGTTTTAACTCGGATCAAGGAAGCCGGCCGCCATCTACCAGGACGGCCCGAGCCGTCCGCATGGTCGCCCGAGAGTCAGACGCGACCAGCTCGGAAGAGGAGTATCAGCGATCTGGGGGCGAGTCCGAAGAGGAGCAGTACCGGTACCTGTTCTCGGCAGAAGCCAGTCAGCCATCCAGGCTGCCAGCTGGGTCCAGTCAGCCGAAGGGTTTTCCGGCTCGAACTGACCAGGATTACCCCAGACGCAAATGTACCCACTGTGGGTCCATCAAGCATGACGACCGGAGCTGTTGGAAGCGGCTGACCTGCAAGAAGTGCGAAAGGAAAGGACATCCGGCGGAACACTGTTTGTTTACCTGCAAGACTTGCGGGGAAGTGCACGAGGCGGGACTGTGCCCTATTGAAGAATTCTACAACCAGATGAAGAAGTGGTACGTCCCGACCAAGCATGCTGGAATGTTGCCGCCCGGGGTGGAAAAGATGTTAAACTAGATCGCTCGCCAGGTTGGAATCTGGTTCGAGCCGAGCGGTCTAGTGTTAGTATCTATGCATATGTCGGTAAGGAGGATAATCAAGAAGCAAAACAAAGCGTAACCGACAATACATGTAAGTTTGACGATTACGTCATCCGGTCCCCGGGCAGCACGGCTGACCCCTTCCTGGTGAGCAGTATACGGACGGATGAGTATTCTCGATCTGAAGTGCGTATGGAATTGAACCCGGCGAGTCGCGAGGTTATTGGAAATATCATTCGCCGGATAAATGGTTCAAGCAGGCCAAGGCGGATGGCAAAATCAATAACCAGAAGGCTACCATGCTGTTTGACTCTGGCGCGGAAGTGTCTATCGTGGACACCACCTTTGCTCGTAAGGTGGGGTGTGAGATAGACGAGACGAAGCGGCAGGAGTGTATCGGCATTGGAGAAAGTTCATACATGACCCAAGGAAGGACAAGAGTTAAGATTACGTTGGCTGGGTCTTTGGTGTATTACTTTACCGCCTGGGTAGGTAAGCTGGCTGGGCAGGATGCAATTCTGGGTATGGATTTTATGGTCCCAGCCGGCATACGATTGGATTTATCGCATGGAACATTGACGTTGCCGGATGAGGTGCAGATCCAGCTGGCCGGCCGGCGGCCTTTATATGGTGCCCACGTCCAGTTCCTCAAGTTAGGTCAGTTTGTAACGGTTCCAGTGGGAAAAGCGGTGTAAGTAATGGTACGACCACTCGACAGGCGGCGTAAGTTATGGCTGACAAGGGGCTAGTGTTGGGTACCTTCGTTTGTCAAAGGGGATGGTCATCTCAACTCTATAAGTGTGACCAATATCTCGGAAAGGCCCCTCACCTTGCATGAAGATGTGATCATTGGAATGTGGCTGGCCGAGGATAAGGTGCCCCGCCGGCCGGGTTATGTCACTATTGGCTCAAGACGCTATATCGAGTGGAAAATCTGGCCTTTCAGGCAACCACCGATTTGGTCAGCGAAGAGGAAGAAGTGGAAGAGGACCAGACTCCAATGGTGGCTAAACCAGAGTACCGGACCCCTTCTAGGATATTGACTCGGAGCCGGCCGTCGCCGGATCCGGGTGAACGTATTGGCCGAGACTTTGCCCCGATCGCTGAACTGGTTTTGCCCACCCCGATGAAGATGGACGAACGTCGGGATCGGGAGAAAGGACAAGGCAGAGTTACATGTGCGGTCACCTCCGATGCCGGTTGGTTTGATGACCGAGATGATGGCGGTTGACTCATTCGGTCGATCAGAATTCGGAAATAGCCGAAGGCGGATCGACCCAGCCGGCCGATCAGGATCCCGAATTAGTCGAAGCTGACCAGGTCTGCATTCATGAAGGGGGCGAGCTATATGTTGAAGGCATGGAGGATCAGATGGCGGTGCTACCTGAGGTAACCCCCTGCCCACCAGCGGTTACTATTGACGATTTGCATGTGGGAGACCCAGATGGGAACACCCCGGAAGAGATCAGCAGGCTGAATGATATCATATGGGAAAGAAATCATCTGCTGATTGGTCCTGGAAACGCACTTCCTCCGGCCGCCCATGGGGCGGTATGCGATATTGATGTTCAAGTCGAAGGATGTCTGGTGATGGATTTACGTGGTGAAAGCATTATCAAGGAAGCCTTTTAAAGCACTAAGTGTATTCAAGAAAGTATCGCAACAGCGGCGGCAACTAGAGGTTCTGGGTGTGTGGCTCTGTGGAAAATGGTGGCACAAGTCTAGAACACTAGTTATGACAGTGGCAATCACGCGCTTTACTTCCATTTTTACGAGGGACGTGGCAAAACAATAGGCAGGTGTGATTGTACCATTCCATAGGTATGATCATTCCTTACGTAACCTACATCAGGAGACACAACCACCTGGAGGTTCGGCATGGGAAACTCAAGTGGATAGCAATGGAGAAAGTTTCAAACACAAAGGTTTTTACTCGTGTGTAATAAAGAATATCACACAATCTGTGGATTTATTGAAATTATCCGGGTTCTTACGGAAACTATTGGGTGTAGAGTTTCAGTTGAACGATTTAGAGAAGAATAGACCTTTTTCAGATACTTCGACATCGGGGGAGTTAATTGAGGAATCCGATGCGTGCCCTACGACTTTGCTTGGCATTACTAGGATTTCGTGGGGCCATACGATGTTAGTGGTGGAACACCCGACAATTCGTGGAAGAAAATAGTGTTTACGTTGCGGGAAACTGGGTCACCCGATGCGGAAATGCACGGCTCCCCTCGAGGAATTATTAAAGACCAAGTGCATACAGGTAACTTTGGACAAATTTAAGAAATTTTCTATTTAAGCGCCTACGTTTTGGAGCATGGAGGACTTACGGCCCAAGCGGAGACAGTACGAGTCAGCCAGAGAAGAGTGCATCAGATGAGAGCGATGACATGAAGGCGACAGACAAGGAAATTGAGGATAAGGCCAGTGGGAAAACTTCTTCCGAAGGTCCCCGGTCGACACCACCGGAAGTGAAGACTAAAGTGACGCCGACAGGAGGACGGATGCTAGGGCAAGGAGAGTCGGAATGGAAAACGGTGCAACGAAAGAAGCGGAAAGAGGAGGAGCACCAACCTGAAGTGCTGGCAGAAGAGAAGAGACCTGCGCGAACAGAATATACATCAAGTTTATGGTTGGATCTCCAACGGTCGGAGAGTGCGGCAAGTGTGACGCAACGTAGCGGAATACGTGTATCTCTTAAGGTGACTAATTCGGGGCGGAAAGATGATAACAGTGAAACTATTCTGAACACAGGAAGGAATCCTACACAGGGTATGAAATCGGAGGAAGCGAGCAAAAGGGCTGTATCGTCGTCCGGCAAACTGGATGCTACAATCAGAAACCAAGACTTTGCTAATGATGGAAGGCAAGGTTAGAGCGTATTTAACTACAGTATTGGGCAAGATGGAGCGAGCGGAAGGCCAGATTCAGCCTTCTGTGCGCGTGCAATGTGAGATGGTGGGGCAGGCAGAATTGTCGACAATCCCTGAAGTCTTACGATTACTGGATCTCCAGTCTGTACCGACACCGGTTACTGGCAATTGTCAGTTGTTTGCTGTGTGCCAAGCATTAGCGTGCCCAGCCGGATTAATAGATAATGCGCCATTGCTGGAGGAAATGACGACAAAACTAAAGGAAGGGTGCCTGGCTCAGGCGTTGATAGACTTTGATGTCAAGGTCCCTCCAGGAGGGAGGAAACCTACGCTAATTGAATTAGCAAGGGGGTAGCCTCGGATCTCTCCGAAGGAATCGAAACGACTATTTCTCAATTATTTATTGGAATTTTCGGAAAGTGGATCGAGGGTTGTGGAAAACATTCCCAGAAATGTTTGGGGAAGTAATGATACTCTCAAGACGGTGAGTACAGTACTTCAAAGGGACTTCTCGTAATTAGTCACCCACTCGGGGTCAAAGTACCTGGAGTTTTATACTTTACCCCGGAGACAAGGCGATTTCGAGCCAAGACTCATAAAATGAGTGGAGAATATTCCATGATGATCAAGGATTTTTACGCAATAATGAGGACATATCTAACGTCAACGGACATGGAAACAAGAGAAGGTAAACGGCCCCTAATTTTACGATTCGGTGGCCAACAATATTCAGCAATTTTAACTGGGATTAGAGGACATCATGAGGAGGATGTTAGCATGGACAATAGCAGCTAGGAGGAGGATTATGACGATGGCAAGCACCCAGCTTCGGAAGTAGATGTCACACCTTATTCTTCTGGAGCAGATGCAGCGACTAGTTACACGACGGATATCGACAATAGCAGCGAAGACTCTATCTTTACGTTAAGCAACCAATCTCTATGGGATCCAGACGATTGGGATAGGAATTCCAACGACTTGATACAAAGATTGGAACGACCAACGATCCACCATGGTCTCAAGTGTAAAATCACAGAGATCATTATGACGAAGGACCCCAGGATGTGTGAACTCTTACACTTTTTGACAGATACGGTGGGAGAGTTACCATTACCGGAACAGGAGCAATTGTTGGAGGCTGACATGACGGATGCCGAGGTACGCAAGGGATATCTCCAAAAGTACCAAATATCTGAACTGATCCTCCGTCAATAGATCAAAAGTTTGACAGGACCTTCAACCGGAACAGGAATACCTATTGATATCGGATGGTTCAACTTCTGGATCGGAGTATAAACCATCGGACCCGTCACAGAGTTCCTAAGAAACAACGAAATCTGTGGCTGATGATAGTCCGACTTCCAAAAGGGTTTGTCGTCGAGAAATTAAGGCAGCTGGAGCTGAACCAATGGAAGTCGTTACGGTAGCCAGAGAAATGATTGATGATTTTGAAGCATGTGACTCTGATACGGCGATGGACGCGATTACGTTGGATGAGTTCAAGTTTGCATGGCTCAAGTTACTCCCACACTGGGAAGAACAAACGGGTATACCGTTCCCGTTGGTAAGCTCCACAAAGCCTTTATGGATTAAAGCGGCGCATTCAGAATCGAATAGCCTTCTTCATCTAATTAAAGCCGTTCCTGAAGATCATTACATACTTGACGGAGTGCACTCAAGTGTTATCGTAGAACTAACCAAGCACTGGCGAGAACAGTGCTGGCTAGCAGTCGTAGAAGCTGGGAAACGGGAAGGTCTGGCGGACATTCCTACAGCGTGGTTTGAGGCCTGGGAACACCGTTTCTTGGTGATGATAGGTTCAGGGCAGCGCACAGCGATACTTAACAGTTCACAAGAATGGTCAAGGCTACGAAAGATTAACTTCGGCGGGAATTAAATTCTACAACTTCTAGCACCGCGACAAGTGCTACAATTAGCGGCCGGGATGATTAGTGCACATGTGTTTGCGGAACATTCAGCAGCGTTGGTTGGAGTAAATTATAATCCAACGGATACAATTCTAACTTTGCTCTAGCGCCATCTCGAAATTGTCTGAAGCCGTTCCTGACTACGCCTCCAAAATTAGAGCAATCGAGAAAGAAAAACCGGAGGCTTGGAAGGAAGGGTTTGAATTCTTCCAGGCAAGACGGATTTTACAATTCTTCTTCGGAACGGTTGGATCCGGGCGGATGGCCCTCGTACCTAGCGGCCGGTTTGATTATCTCCGACAGGTTCATTTCTGCCAATCCGTCCAACAATCCTGGATCCGAGACGGTGAGGCCGACCTGATCTCGCATGGCCAAGGTAGCCAGATGGTTCGCGCTGTTGTTCCACTCTCGTTTGATATGTAACAGTTCATGTTCTGGCCATCTCCGCAGGGCGGACATAACCCGATCGTTCAACAGTCTCAGCCGGGGCGCCTTGCAATCTTTTTTTCCCGTGATTTGCCGGATCACCAGATTGGAATCGCCACATATGATGATCCGCCCCTGCGTCCGGCCAGCCAGCAGATCTAGGCAAAGTAAAAGCCCATGGTATTCTGCTTTGTTCACAGTTATGCCAGGCGTGAAATCTGAAGCGGCCGTGACCACTTTCCACTCGGGCAACTTCCACAAAATAGCACTATAGGCCCCGACTCCCTTCTTTACACTCGCCGACCCGTCAAAACTCAGAACCATTAGCTCCTCCGTGGGTCCCACTGTTGGCGGCGGTAATATGATGGATTGTCGCGGCTGCTTCCGAGGCGCTATAGCTATCAGCGCTTCCTCCACTTCTGCCCTTGGAATAATGCTGGCCGCTAACGTGCCCAGTATCTCCTCTTCTCCTTTAGTACACATGATTACTTCGAGAGACCACTGCGACAACAGAGCAGCCCATCTACCCAGCCGGTCGTCAATATCATTTGCCGTCAAAAGCCAGGACAGGGTCGATCGTCTTGATAGCACCTTGATAGGCCGAGACACCAGCATAGTATAGCATTTGATCATCCGGCCTGGCAGCTGGCTGTGTGCCTGGATGGACGCGGGCGGCATCTCATTGGCCGAAATATTTGACCCGGGAAGCATCTCATTGGTGGAAATAATTGACCCGGGTGGCATCTCATTGGTGGAGATAGTTGAACCGGGCGGCATATCATTGGTTGATAGTGCTGGCTCGGTTCGCACTTCCCCTTGCCTATCCTGCTCTATCAGCGTGTGGTAATCCACCTCCCATATTTCATACAAAAAAGCAGCATAAACTGCAAAATCTGCAATAAACCGACTGTAGTAATTCAGACTGCCCAAAAAGGATTGCATGGCCTTCAAGGACCGCGGGAAAGGCAGATTACTCAAAGATTGACTTCCAATCCGGCGATCGAAACCTGATGACCCAAATCGGTCACCTTAGTCTTTCCCCAGAAACTCTTAACTACACTAATTGAAAGATTCCACTTTTCATACGTGAGACTGAACTTCTCCACTTTGTCACACTGTAAATCCCAAGTAGTAGCCG
Organism: Sclerospora graminicola; assembly: GCA_001887855.2. Lineage (NCBI taxonomy): Eukaryota > Oomycota > Peronosporomycetes > Peronosporales > Peronosporaceae > Sclerospora > Sclerospora graminicola. Next base: position 153 of record MIQA02011502.1, on the reverse strand, counting down.
TCACAAGAATGTCGTCAATCTAAGACCGCCGCCCCAAAACTGAAGGTTTTGGGTCGTGGTCCGGGTCACCTTCGGCGAAGACGTCACCGACCAGAGCAGGATCTTGATCCGCCTTGATCTTGAAGTGTCCATACAGCGCGTTATCTATCAGCC
>MIQA02011500.1:0-13172 GCA_001887855.2 Sclerospora graminicola | reverse complement strand
GGAAAAGCGGTGGAAGTAATGGTACGACCGCACGACAGTCGGCGTAAGCTATGGCTGACAAGGGGCGAGTGCTGGGTACCCTCGTGTGTCAAAGAGGGTGCATCTTAACTCTATAACCGTGACCAACATATCGGAAGCCCCGGCTAGTTAGTTAAGTATCCCACCTGAAATAGTTCACCTGGATCTCTTTTGTGTAGCGTACACCAAAACGATACGGCTCCAGCTGGATGCTCTTTTGTGTACTGTACACCAAAACCAGCCGGCTCGCCTGGATACTCCTTCATGTAACACACCAAAGGATAGTCATCAATCTAAGCCCACTTGGCCGCTGGCATTAACCCTTCCTTAGCAGCCCAGCGTCCACCTCTGGCGTCTCATCAGACCAGCCTTCTTCAGGACCCTTCGCACATACACCTCCCAAATAATCCGCCCTTCGGTCATCCACCATCTGCGGTCATCGGGCCCACCTGATCCGGACGGCCCCTCTCCGCCTAGCCCAATTACAAGCCCCTTGATCACAACCATCTAGCTCGATTTCGTGCCTGGCACCATCCTGCCGCTGGTGGATACACTTGGCAACTACCATCTAGCATCTACGCTCTTGGCCGGCATTTTCTGCCAATCAGAAGGCACCCTCGGTCAGATGTATTTTATACCTTCCCGTTAATTAATTCACAAGCCACTTCACCACAGCCACCCCTAAGTCTTGTCGCAGCCGCACAACGGTTGGGGCACAATTTCACCTGACACAAGTCTTTTCGATCTCTTTTACCCAAGCACCGATTTGGTGCGTCTTCCGCCCGATTTCTGGCGATGTCTATTAAGCCGGTTTTCATGCTGGCTTGAGGCCTCATCCGCCTGTTCTAACCCTTTCTTGACATATTATCAGTTCTGCAAGTCGACAAAGATAATATCTGTCGAGTTACTCCGGTTGACGATTACTCGCCTACCAGCGGAGTGGAAATCGCGGGACCGCCGAATTCATCCAATATTCCTGATCCGGTGCTCTCTCCGACTGACATTGATACGGCAATCCGCATTCACAGCAAGGCTTGCGGCGACCGGGACAGATTGAGGGACACCGTCTCTTCCCTTCAGGCTGATCTTCGATCCCGTCAGGCTGAGTCCGAAGTTCTAGCGCAGAGATGCGCGACTCTCTGTGCACTGCTGGATCGAACTGAGCCTCGAATTTCCGAGCTGCGGCGTAGCCGCCAGGAAGCAGCGGATGAAGTAACCCGCCTTCGGGTCATCGTAGGTTAGCTCACTGACGCCCTACAACAGGCCGCTGCACTATCTTCACCCACCTCTGAAGTGGCGGAGCTGGAAAACGAATAAAGGTGCTGACGGCCCAAGTAGATAGCCTGGAGCACATCCTAGTCCAGCAACTCGCCTCTGCCAACCGCCAAGCTGACAAAGCTATCGCCTGGAAATCCTTCTTGGAACCGAGTGATCTTCAGCGCCAGGTGACCGATCTCAAAGACCAGGTCGTCAGCCTGACGAAAGAGAGGGACCGTCTCCGCATACTGGCGGATGTCGTCGAACCTCTCCGGGCTGCCAACCAAGAGTTAGTTCACCGCTCAAAACTTCGGCTTAAGTGATTCGCGCACTCATATGTCGTCGTTCTGTCACTTACAATTTGCATGGCCATGTCGCTTCATAGTCCAACAATAGGAACAGCTGAAGGAGCAATCCGCCGAAATTTCCTAGACATCCCAAGAGTTGTTGCATCTTCGTGGCCGGTACCACAGGTGTTCCAAGAGCTAGAGACCACGTGGGATGACCGGAACCACCTGCTGGAATATCATGCTCAAGCTCTTCGCCATATTTTTTCTCTTGAGCAGCAGCTGCAAGAGGCCTACTCGAGGCAGCAAAGGCTGCGATCTGAGCATTTCCAAGTTCGGAGAAGATATCATGACGCTTGCGATAAGCTGATCCGGGCCGACCGTGCCTACGCCGCCCTGCTGGATAAGGAGGATCGGTTCAGTTCCCTTCTATGCGAACTGCAAGACCGACTCGAGGTCCCCAAAACGCCTAAACACACATTCCTCGTAGCTTTGACGCAGCCTGTTGGGCGGTACGGGTGGAGCTGGCCTTTGCTATGACCAGCCCGGTAAACAAATCCGTCCAGATCAGCAGCTCTGTGTACCCATTTCGAGATTTGGGTAAGGACGCGATATGGTCCATCGCAATGACTTGGAAAGGATAGGTGGCCTTTATATTCCCAGGCGACCGCCCTCTAATGGTCGGCCGGCCTTTCCCCGTTTCGCAATCCGGACAACTCCCCACATAGGCCTGAACGCTACGGTAAAGCCCCCGCCAGTGGAAATGTGCCTTAATCTTGTGATATGTCCGGTCGATGCCCTGATGTCCCCCTTCCAAGGACTTGGACCCAGACTGCCCCCATCCTACTGGCTCCTTCGTGTGCGCGAGAAGCCATCTTGGTCGTCTTGGGTATGTAGATCAGTGGAAACCTACTCCGCTGCAACTGCCCCAGTCGTCTGCCTCGACAGGATCGAAAACCGGAAAACGCCAAGGCAGCTCTAATCTATCCCTGGATGGTTCCGATTTGTCTTCGATCACACCTAAACGGAGAAAAAGGAGTGAATTCTCTCTCCTGCACCAATCTTATTTGGGCAATTCGGCTAGTGATTGGGAACTTGAGTCATCGGCGACTCTGATTCACTTATAATAAAGGCAGCCGCAGTATCCCCACTCGCTTCCCCGGTGAAACCTGGTTCTACACCTAACTCGCCATCCGGATCAGAAGCTAACTCGCCAACAGGTGTGTGCCGCATTCTCCCGCTCTCGCGCGGACGCCCGACGTCGCGTCTTGAGTCCTAGTGACCGATCGGCCTCTTATCCGGCTCCCGAATAGGTCATCGATCTGCAGACCCAACCGCCGGTTGGTTTTGGCTCCGATTTTATGAATCATCTCACTAAAGAAACGTTGAGCTCCGCTCATAGCTGCCACGAGAGGTCCATAGATAGCAGAAAGTGTAGTGAGACAACCAGTCTTACGCATGAGTTTTACTTAAACACGATGTTTGTCGGTCACTTGTTGTCTTGACGTCAAATCCGGAAATGAAATGTGGTGGGGTGTCAGATAATGATCTTGATATCGCGCATTGGTGGTGTGGCGTTTTCCTTATTTCAAGAAAAAAAATCCTATTTTTCTGTCATATTTACACAGTACAAAGATCTTTTTACTGGTTTATTGGACGCTACCCTTCATAATTGAACAGTAGCTTGAAAAGGTGTAGCCATTGTTATTGCTAGGTAAATCACAATGTCTTGATGGTTTTACACCAATAAACGCAAACCACTCTACAAGAATCCTCGAACAATGTAAACTTTGAAAGGTTTTAGTTTCGAATTTGCCGGCAAGTCCTCAATAAACAAGGATGGGGAGGATCAGGACGGAAACGAGGAGCAAAGGAGATACGCGGACGAACAGACTGGGTACGGGGTTACCCCCCCCCAGACCGGCGCACATTCCGACTTGGGCCAATGGAATTAACCGTTCGCAGCTACAAGCGCGGCGGTGGACTCTGTTCAGGATACACTGGGCCGTGCTCACATAGAGCCAGTTCGCACGTCAAAAGAGGAAGCATACCAAATTGTGAGTTATGTTACAAAATCTTTTTAAAGAATGTTAAACGAAAGAGAGCGTACGCGTACGTTTTTGTAAGATAATATCAACGAGGTTTGGTCGTAAAAGTTTCGTTCTACAGTCCATACATCGTTAAAGACCCCTCTATTACCGCATAACCAGTTAAATAGGGGAGAGTCTACGGAGCTCTAAAATAATTGGCGAGGCGATAGTTGGTAAGTTGTGGCTTTGGCGAAAAACAAGTAGTGTAGGCGTTGGGTATTAGATTTTCGACCGCGTGTAACTCCACTTTACCCACATGTATTAAAAAAGAGCGAGATAAGCACCATGAGAACGACCAAAACCGCATGAATATTTTCATCCAATCAGATATAGAATCGGGCAAAAGCTGTTCCTATCCGAGACTTTTTCATGCCAAGAGGAAGTAGCAGATAGAATTGGTAAATGCAGCAGACCTCATGTTACAGTATTGACATGTTTAATGATCATGCACAGGCACTGTTACCCTAACTGCCACTCATTGGCGGGGCCTACTATTAAGAGCTAAAACTTTACACATCAGCTTTATGCAGATCGTAAAAGCAATATTACCCTAACTTATTTTAGGAATAATCCTAGTGATCCGAAATTAGGTTCGAGTCATCCTGATCCAGACCATTGCGCGTCCTCTCATATCGAGACACGCGGAGGTAACCTAAGCTAGCCTATGGTCAGACAGTGCTTCTACGTGTCGATAAACTTGGTACACACTTCGAACCCCATGTCACGCATACAAAAGGTTAGTGTTTTACACATAAGTTTGGTATTTTGCACATAATTTTGGGTAGCCCACTGTGACTTTTTACGAGTGCTTGTCATAAGCGACAACAGCAGTTTTGACAGGGTTTGGTAGTACCGTGGAAACATAGGTGTCGCCTTTGACATGCATTTTACGGTATATGTATGTAGCCACTTCGACGGGTATTAAATTTAGACAGCAGTTCTAAATTTGCTGTATTGGCCCTATCCTGTTTATCGGTATAGGTTTACGACTACAATGGTTGAAGAATATGCGCACCCCTGGATGATCCGGGCTCACCCCCGGATCCCGATATACCTGGGGAGGGCAGTTCCAGCATGCCTATAGTAGTGAACGAAGGGGGCACTGCCGGAGAAAATGACGCGACGGTAGACCCAGACGATGCTGGAAGTCCGATGGACGGGGTCGAGAAGGCAACCGTCGCAGAAGCGGCAGAAGGATTGGTCTCGAAAGCAGCAGATTCAGGCAGAAATGTAACAAATGCGGAGTCAGTTTCTTTGGAGAAACCGGTTGTACCGATGCAGTCGGAAAAACCGGTTATACCGTTTCAAAAATTGGCGGAATCAGTGCAATGTGTACCCAGGGAGGAAGCAGTAATTCTGGTGAAATCCGTATTACCGGTTTCACAATCTCAGGTCAGGGACAAAAACTTGACTTTAGAAAAAAAGAAGAAGCAAGGTGAAGAAGCAGCGGCAGCTGCTAGGCTGATGCAAAGTGTGGCACCAAATGATGCGCAGGTGCCACACCGTCTGGCAAAAGCACTTTACACTGCATTAAAGGAGGCGTCGACAACAAGACCAAGGGCGCAGACGTGGCTGGATTTAGTTTGGGATTTGTTTGCTGACATATACGTAAGAGTCCGAGGACCAGTGTCTCGACTTTCAGAGGCAGCAAAGCGGCTCCCAACACTAAAGGCGCCCGAAGTGGAACGTTTACTTGACTATTTCGAGATTGCGGTAGTGGACGGGGGCAAAGATTGGACGGAATGGCGTCAGCAAGTCGTAGGTGCAGCTGTTCAGGCACAACGTTCGCCGTTATCCTTCGAAGGAATTCTATGGAAGTGTATACGTCAAGAAAAAGTGAAGAAGGCTGGTTTTCAACCAGCGCCACTCCAAGGGTGGGCGAACAAGGTTGCAGGGTGGTCAACAGAGAATTCTGACGACCAACTCACAAAGAAGACCTTGTTATTCAAGACAACTGTTTTTAAACCTGATGAAATTTCTCGTTTACGTGGAGTTTGCGAAAAAGATTATGGAAAGTACGCACCGATGATGGTACGAGCTGGAACGAATGACGAATGGCGCATTTTGCAAGGGCTCGTTGAAGGAACAATCATCGCAAAGGAAATGCCGCAATTTGTAAAGCGAATAATGAAGATCGATGAACAAGTGAGATTGGTTCAGACGATTCGAGCCCAGGTTGAAGGATGTTTAGTGAAGGATTTAAGTGGAGAAAGTCCGATCAAAGAAGCATTTATAAGCACGAAATGTTTACAAGAAAGCATAGCCACGGCGGCTGTTACGGGAGGTGTTATGTTATGGAAGATGGTCGCACAAGTCAAGAGTATTAGCTATGATTGAGGGAAGCACGCTTTGTATTTTCATTTTTTATGAGAGACATGGCTGCCAAGTTCGCCGGAATGAAGGTACCTTTCCATAGGTATGAGCATACGCTAAGGAACATCCGTCAAGAACACTCGAAAACGAAGAGATCGGCATGGGAAGATCAAGTTGATAGTAATGGCGAAAGATATGAGCACAATGGCTTTTACTCATGTGTCCTGAAGAACGTTACAAGATCAGTCGATCTTCTAAAACTCTCAGAATATTTGAGGAAGATTTTGGGGGTTGACTTTCAACTTGATGATTTAGATAAAGGAGGCCCTTACTCTGATACGTCGACGTTGTGGGAGCTCATAGTGGAGTCGGACGCTTGTCCATCAGCACTACGAGAATTTAACCGGATATACTGGGAACACACAATGTTAGTCGTGGAGCACCCGGTGATGCGAGGCAGAAGACAGTGCCTACGATGTGGGGAGGCAGGTCGCCCCATGAGGAAATGCACAGCGTCGTTAGAGGACCTGCTAAATCAAATTGTTTACAAGTGGGTTTGGACGATTTTAAGAAGTTCACTCCCCCTGTGTCGACTTTTCGAAGTATGGAGGAGTTGCGAGATCAAGTGGAGGCAGTCAGGCTAAGACAAGAAGATGAAAAAAATCCGGAAACGAAGCAGGACGGAGAGAAGGAAGAAGGTAATAAGGACGATGACCACCTAACCAGGAAGGCGTCGAACGAAGGAACAGTTCCAACAAAGGAGCTAAACGGGGAGATAAGGGATCCAAATTTATCGGCAAACCCAAACAGGTCGGGTTCTGAGCCATCTGACTGGGTCACTGTAAAACCCAAGAAGAAAAGGCGTGAAGTACGTACGCAACAGTCGGAAGATGAAAAGGTACAGCAGTCAGGAAGCCAAGCTTATAAGTCAAGTCTAAAAGCAAATCTGGAACAGACAACGCTACTGGAGAACACTAAAGTGAAAGTGGACGAGTCAAGAAAAGCTAATACGAAGGTAAAGGTGCAAGTGGAGGACAAAACCACCCAGCAGCAGGCAATCGATTCACAGACCGGGAGTTCATCTCGTTCATAAGTGACGCGACAGACAAAGAAAGTCGACACAAGAAAAAGGTCGACATTCTAAAGAAAAAGGCCAGCACTTTACTAATGTTGGAAGGACAAGTCAAGAATTCTTTATCGACTATTCTTACGCAAGTGGAGGAAGATAGTGGAATGATAAAAGTAGTCAAGCCCAAAGATACGACTGAGGTGGGAGTACCGGAGCTGAAAACGATCCAATATGTCATTCATTGGTTAAATCTACGGTCCATCCCAACACCGGCAACTGGAAACTGCCCGATCTATGCAGTCGGCCAAAGTCTGACATGCTCCGATACGTTACTGGAGAATAAAAGATTACTGGAGGAAATGACAAAGCTGTTAAAACAAGGGTGTCTAGTGAGGGCGCTGTTAGATTTTGACATCAAGTTCCCACCAGGAGTGTGGAAAGAAACTATGAAAGAACTACAGCGAGGAACCGATTCCACGTCCCCAATAGAAACAAAGCGAATTTTCCAAGAATATTTACTTGAATTCGCGGATAGTAGCTCACAAATTGATGTCAATATTGCACCGGACACGTGGGGGAGCAACGACACGCTTCTAACCCTGAGTGCGGTTCTGCAGCGAGACATTTATGCTATTAGCCATCCACCAGGATTCAAGTTGCCAGGGGTTCATTTCTATACACCGGAAACAAGAACGTCGCATGGTAAAGCTATCAGACCAGTGCCGAGTATCTGATGAGTATTGACGATTTCTATAATAAAATGACGATATTCCTGCAAGAGACGACGATATCTCAGCAAGAAAAATTACCGATACTTTTACGCTATGGTGGTCAACATTACTCGGCGTTATTAATTGGAACGAGAGAATGGGACACAGAAGATGTAAAGATGAGGGACAGCAGTGACGATGAAGATTACGAGGACATCAAAGTTGCAGAAATTAAAAAGGATGTCATTGAGGATGCAGAGCACAGTGTATCCTCCGAACTTACAACTAGAAGTGAAGATTCAGTATCGAATTATGGTCACCATTCGTCTTGGGATCCAGATGAATGGGAAGGTAACTTCGAGGATTTGATAAGTCACCTGGAAGGACCAACGATTCATCACGGTTTGAAGTGCGAAATAACAGACATTATCATGACGAAAGACCCGCGGATGTGCGAGTTGCTACACTTTTTGGCAGATACGGTCAGTAAGTTATCGCTGCCAGAACAGGAAGAAATGATGCAGGTCAATATCTCGGACCCAAATATTCAACGATATTTTATGCAAAAGTATCAAATTTCGGCTCCAATTTTAAACCAGTGTTATGACAAAGTATGGATGGAAAACCAACCTGAATCTGACTGTCTGCTACTCTCGGATGGCTCACCATCCGGATCGGAGTATAAGGAGTCCGAAATGTCGCCAAGCTCGCAAGAAACAATGTCATCCGAACACGATGAAACCCAGCTGTCAAAAAGGATCTGTAGGCGAGATGGAGAGGATTCAAAAATGGAACCAATGGAGATAGTACCAATTGCGAGAGAATTCATAGATGATTTTGAGAAAAGTGATGGAAATAACGAAAATGAACGATTGTCACTGGATGAATTTAAAATAGCATAGCACGAACTCTTACCGCACTGGGAGGGGCAAACAGGTATTCCTTTTCCACTGGTTAGTTCAACTAAGACCCTATGGATGAAAGCGGCCCATCACGGGTCAAACCGGCTATTACATCTAATTAAAGATGTCCCGGGCTCCCATTTTATCTTGGACAGCGTGCACCCCAGTGTATTAGTGGAGCTGACTAGTGGCGGGAACAATGCTGGTTAGATGTGATTGAAGCAGGAAAACGAGAAGGATTGGCAGACATATCGGGTCAGTGGTTCTCAGAATGGGAAAATAGATTCATGGTAATGATTGGGTCTGCGCAACGAACCACGATCATCAATAGCTCTCAGGAATGGACTCGACTTCGGAAGTTACAGTATGGAGGAAATGTAATCCTAAACCTTTTGGCCCCAAGACAAGTAATACAATTAGCAGGGATGTTAATTTGCTCCCACATATTCGCAAACAAATAGCGGCTCTGGTGGGAGATGACTATCACCCCAACGATACCATTATGTGTCTATTACAACGACACTTAAAGGTGGTTAACACACGACAAGATTATGCTGAGCGTATTCAGTTAATTGAAAAAGGGGCACCAGAAGCATGGCGAGAATTATTCGAATTCTGTCACGCCCCGACTCTTTTACAAATGTCGAAAAATCAAGAAAATTTACTTCAGGACCATGTGAGTCCGAGTCACTATTAAGGGCACCGATATAGTGGATCTGAGGAATCACACGTATTTTGCAATGGATAAACTGGACACATATGCGAAATATCGGTTGTTGAAGGACATGGAATATGGAGGACAGTTAAGAAAAAGGGAAGATGACAAGCAGCAAAACACGTACACCATATTAAGTCAAAATGTTCGTGGTTTTGTAAAAAAGATGTTTCAGCATGGATGTCGGCATGGAGACGGGGTTACCCGTATAATAAGGCTGAGAGGATTTTTTTACAAGAAACTCACATTACCTCACACACAGAGAGTGAAGAGCTGGCTAAGCAGTGGGCATTACTGTGGGGCAAAGTAAAAGAATATCATTCACTGTCATACTTGAGTATTTACCCAAAAAAGCAAGGGGGTGTGGCGATCCTATTGGTACCATCGATAGCATCTAACATTATACCGTGGAAGAATGAACACTGGTCTAATAGGCTTATGGTTTTGAAGTGGAACGAGAGTGTAATACTGAATGTCTACGGGCCATCAAGTGATATACACGGACGTGAAAAGTTCTACAATTCTCTTCGACAAATATTTATCAGACACCCACGACATTGTTTGATGGGAGGGGACTTTAATTGTGTTGACTCACCTATCCTGGATAGACTCCGAGGAATTCGATCAGAGCGTCCAGAAAGCAAAGCATTGAGGAGAGTGGTAACGGAGTGGAAGTTAGAGGATGCTCGTCACTTAATGGTCTCGCCGTTGGAGGAGTCGAAGCTGGAACCAATTGCTCACTTTACGTACTGGAGAGGTCAACAGGCTAGCCGGCTTGATCGATTTTACGTGTCAGGCCAGTGGATTAACTGGGTAGTATGGGTGGAGGTGGACCCGCCGCCAATTTTCTCCGACCATAATCAAGTAGGTCTGGTGTTGAAAGACCCTAGTGTTTCCAGAAATATGCCTCCCGTTCGTAAATTTTCATATCCTTTTCCCGGATCACATGCGGAGAGCGTCAAACTGATGATTATGGAAAAATTGCAGGACAGAAAAGGGAACTCGAAGGCCGTAAGAAATTGCGATGGAATAATGGATTTTTGTCGAGCGATCGTGTTTAATGTACAAAGAAAGGTAGCAAGAAAGCGAAGAAAGAGAGTGCATAAATTAAAGCGGTCCACAAGCGAGACCGCGTCAACAAGAAAACATGTTGTTTCAGCCATAGCAAAATCTTTACAACAAGAGCGGTCAATAAGGAGAGGCGCTTGTTTGCACCGATCGGCCGCAGATGTGAGATGGCTATTTAAGAGAGCCTCTGTCTGGGAGAGAGATCAGACCGTTTCTAACATAAATGCAACATCGGGGCCCCCGTTTGCAGAGGGTTTATCGATCCCGGATCGGTTCGCTAAAACGTGGTCAGGCAATCTAGGACATAGTCACCGAGAAATAGTCAGCTAGAAATTGTTGACTGAAGTACGGAATTTTATGGAAATCCCAGTCAACAGGAAAGTGACGGACTCTCAAAATGATGAGTTACTTTCAGAAATCACCCCTGACGATGTCGAATGGGCGATCAAGAATATTGACCGGAGGAAGGCAGCGGGACATGATGGCATTGGAAACGATTTTTATAAAGATTTCTCATCAATTCTAGTGGAACCACTCACGCAGATTTTCAATGACATTTTATTAGGAGGGAAACCGCCTCCCTCATTTTTAAAACCGATCGTCATCCCATTGCGGAAAAAAGGAGACTCAAGTGATGCATTAGATTACCGTCCGATCTCATTATTGACTACCGGGTATAAACTCTCCGCCAAGATTTTGGCACGTCGGTTACAGCTGTTTCTTGGAAATTTAATTGGAGATACGCAACAGGGTTTCGTCCTCGGACGACGCATGGACAAAGCCGTAATTTTAATGAAAGCATCCTTTGAAGCATACAGAGAAAAGCAGAAAATGGCAGCAGCTGACAGTGCTGGGGTGTTATTTCTTGATTTTAGCAAAGCATACGACACTGTTGATCGGAGTTACCTGTTTACAGTACTTTCGTTGTTTGGTTTTTCAGTGGAATTCGTGGATTTGACGGATCGACTGCATACTGGAACAACAGCAGAGCTCCTAGTAAATAATCAACTAGCACACCCAATATCCGTCATCTCAGGAATCAGGCAGGGCTGTCCATTGGCACCCCTACTCTTTATCCTAGCAGTAGAGCCTTTAGCTATCGCTCTAAATGCAAATCCAACATTAGTAGGTATCCAGCCTCTGAAGAACGACCCTACCGTAAATCATCGTTTCTCTGCGTTTGTGGACGACTCCACAGTGTTTCTACAGCACGCGGATCAAGTACCGGCAGTGTTAGACGTGGTTAAACGATTCGGAAATCTAGCAGGATTAAAAATTCAACCAGCCAAAAGCGAATTTGTATTTCTAAATTCACTAGTTGTACCAAAAATGTGGTACGGCTTACCGGTTTTACCGGAAGGAGATACTACTCGATATCTAGGATATCAATTTGGGTGGGGTGATTTAAAATCAGTTAATTGGGCGTTGAGAATACGCTGTATCAAACGACAGCTGGCGACCGCAACACAATGCGGAACATCGTTCATGGATCGCGTACAACTGTTTAATGTGATAGCCATCCCTTCACTGTTATTCACCGCAAGGATGTTCGACCCACCGACAGAGATACTACAGGAAGTAGTAAACATCCAGAAGACATTTTTGTGGAGTAAGACGACTGCAAGCGAGAAGGGAAAGCATAAAATGTCGCCAGCTTTACTGTTCACGCCTCACGCAGCAGGAGGAGTAGGATTGATCTCCATTCCTGTGGCTCTAAAGATCCAGAGGTTAGAACTAGCGTGCCCATGGTTACTTGCAGCAAAGGACCACTATCAGTCAGCCTGGCTCAGCTTAGTGGGGATAGGATCACCGCAGCATTCGGGACAATACCTAACACCATTAAAAGGATACAAAGAATGCAACTCAAGTGGTGCCGTAGATACGGGAGCAGGACGTAGTTTGCGAAGAGAAGTGATGGAATGGATGGGCCCGCGTTTCCAAGAACAGATGGGTTTAAAGAGTTACACATTATCAGTGTTACCTCCAGTCGTCGCCAAGATGGAAGCATTGATAGGTAACAAAGGCATTCGACTTCAGCATGATGAGCGGTTTATTATCCCATTGGACATCGACACTTACCCTTCTCATTCCGTGTTGCCGAAACATATGGTGCTTTTCTGGGGGACATATAGCTGGTCTATGAATCCGTGGATACGGGATGGACGTGCAATGGAATTATCAGCGAAGAAATATGATCGGATCCCACAACTTATGATTCGAGAATTACAAATTTTACGACTAACGGAAACTTCGTTTATGTGGCAGGTAATTGGAGTCGACGGGCAATCTCATACTCGGGCCAAAGTGGGGAGATGTCTATGTGCGTTGATTATCGCGTCGCCAACAGTACCAGTAGGTCACTTTCTAGGAGAAGCGCCACCAATACAGTTATGCCGAGGGCCAGCTATATTAACGGATTATACGTGGGAACTAACATCCCAAGGGTATATCACCGGGCATAGTGGAAACCAGAAGACGAGTATCAGGACTAAACAACAATCGGACGGAATTCTGTGGAAGATTGTTGGTAGCACCCTTCAACCCACGGATACCGAAACTAACTTACTGGACTACCACATAGTCTTTCACCCGCACCCGGAATTGCACTTGATAGGTTGGCCGTCGGACGAAACCATGCCAGTGCGGCGGATATGGGCGAAGTTCCGGAAATCATTTAGGCGAATGTATTTTAAAGGGGTGGCTCCACAGTTGAAGCCCCTGCTCCGGAAGTGGCGGGAAAAAT
>MIQA02011498.1:0-11567 GCA_001887855.2 Sclerospora graminicola | reverse complement strand
ACTATTCTCGGCCCAGCCGGCACTATACAAAGTTCAAGTGTATTGCCAGACGATCTCCCCGGTGACGATTTCCGCCCAGGAGCTACCCCTAGTCCTAACCCTCATCTCCTATTGGACGGATCTACACTTTTCGCCCTAGGGTCCACCAGGAGAGCTAGCCACCCAGTACTGACGGGTACACAAGGTGAGCTTTCAACATGCAACATTCGAGCAGTCGCGATCAAGCGGATGGAAGCGACCGATCCAGCCGGCATGAAGTCGGATCGGATCATGACTCGGATGGACGGAGTACCCCCTCCGGTAGTCAGTCGTCTGGGACCCCCGTGGGTGTTCGCGTCTCAGGAAGATTTTCTGAGAGCGACTACACCACAATGGTGCGCGTGGCCGGATCTCTTGGTGACCCTGGATATCACCGCGAGTCCCTAGCGGGCGAAAGACCTAAACCTGTCAAATTTGTTGACGATGTTGTGTCGGGTGCATTGGGGGAAGGCATATCGCCCCCAATGCTGCTGAAGATGGAAGGATGCAATGGTCGCCTCGGATTGGGGGAGTTCGAGGTTGACATTAAAGAAGAAGTTACTGCCCTAGAGGCTCCGCCGGGGGCGGATTACGGTACTACTTAATGTAGTGCCGGCCGCTACACGGACGGAGCCGGATCGGACTATGGTGCAAGTCGCCATAGTCCGAGGAGGGATCATGGCTCCGACCATGATCCTAACGAACAAATGCATATTATGGATATAAAAGAAAAAAAATAAGGAAGAAAAAGCGGAAGTAGGATACGACCGGAGTGGGAAGCCGGCCGGATCGGGACCAAGTCGCGATCTGGCCCCCCTACCCCTAAAGAAACCGGATTGGCAGGAATTGGATTATCCGACCTACAAAGACAAACCGCGATTCGAAGAGGAAGAAGAGAAGCAGGACGGCCTATCGACGGATATCGACTTGGAGCGTGCTTTCCATCTTCACGAGTTGGGGCAATTCTTGCGGACGGATAAGGTGCTGAAGATAACACGGCCGAAGATCATAGGCGGATTGAAAGGTCCCGTCTCTCCCCCAACTCTCTCAGACGGCCACGTGTCCCTTATTAGAGGACTATTCGATTAACTCAAACAAGCCGGCATTAACACCGGTGTGTTTGATCCGAACGAGTTGTTTGATCTGAAGATGGACAAGTTGAAGGAGGCGTCCAGCGCCCTGCACGACCACTTGGTACCGCTAGTGGGTTGCTCGCCGCCGTCGAAAAAGATGACAGCTACGACTGGAGTGGCGCCGTCCACGCCGCCGGCGACAAGCAAACCGGCCGGTATACACTCAGGCTCTTCGCAGTACGAGTCTGCCCCTTCGGAAGCGGACTCATCTGATTCATCGGTGGGTATCACCCGCATGACGCTTGGCCCAAGGGGAGCAGCGCGTGTGGCGACAGCCATGAGACTTGGAGGACGTGAGGATCCGGGTACGCCCGAGCGGAAGAACGCCGGCCAGTACAGCGTACAGGCCTGGCGGACGGCGACGGCGGATCCAGAACCGAAGGAGGAAGACGAAGACGCGGATGGGCGGATCAAGAAGGAATGTCAATCTGGCAGCCCGGCCGCCCCTCAAGTCGCCCCCCAAGTCGCCCCTCAGGTGCCGGATCACCTGCAAAACATGTTCTCGGCGATGATGGAGCGATACTTGGAAGAGCAGCGTCGGCTGAGCGCCAGCCGCGGCAGTCCGAAGTCACCGGACCAGCCGGCTCGTCGTGGAACGCAGGCGCCCGAGCCAGTCCAGTACTATGCGAGGGAGCCGAGTGATGAAGACATGGAGTCGGTGCAGTCCAAGCAGAGTGAACCCCATGCCGCCCCGCCGAGCCGCCAGACAGGTCGCCGGACCGGACGTCGGCCAACGAATAGGAAGCTGTCTCTCAGCGACGTGGATATGGAATCCGTCAAGTCGGCCAAGTACCATTACGATCCGGATGACTTGGATCTGGGGATGGCCCGCCGAGCCCATATGGCCTCGGCCCAAGCGTTTGATGCGGATTCGGGAGCAATCACGAGGGTGCGAATGTCGGCCACGTCCGAGCTGAAAGACTTCACCGGACGCGACACGGACGAGGACCAAGCCCGAGGATGGCTGAGCAAGACGAAGTCGGCATTTCTCAGAGACCGGACGTCGGACTATGAGAAATGCCTGATCTTTGGGGATTTGATGAAAGGCCCAGCGAAAAACTGGATCCAACAGCTCAGCCGGGAAATCCGAGGAAACTGGAGGGGATTGGCCGGTGCGTTCGAGGAACAATACTGCGGATCTGGAACGTCAGCGGCGCGACAATATTTCCACACCAAGAAGCGAGCGGATGAGACCCCCTGGAGTATCTCCATCGTTTAAATGTCGCTGGCATGAGGGCGGATATCCCCGTTAAAGAAGATGCCAGCCGGTCGGAAGCCGCCCGCGAACACGTGGAACATTTCATCAGCACGTTGGACGATCGGGAGCTGGCAGACCAGCTGGCGTTACTGCGGTTGAAGAATACGACGGAGCTGGAATTGACGTTGCGCACCTACCTAAGAGCGAAGAAACGAGGCCCCAAGGCGGCAGTTGGAACCGGCCGTTTCAAGTCCCGATTTAATGCGGATCAAGGAGGCCGGCCGCCATCTACCAGGACGGCCCGAGCCGTCCGCATGGTCGCCCGAGAGTCAGACGCGACCAGCTCGGAAGAGGAGTATCAGCGATCCGGGGGCGAGTCTGAGGGGGAACAGTATCGGTACCTTTTCTCGGCAGAAGCCAGTCAGCCGTCCAGGCTGCCAGCCGGGTCCGGTCAGTCGAAGGGTTTTC
The DNA here is from genome assembly GCA_001887855.2 of Sclerospora graminicola. Taxonomy (NCBI): domain Eukaryota; phylum Oomycota; class Peronosporomycetes; order Peronosporales; family Peronosporaceae; genus Sclerospora; species Sclerospora graminicola. The sequence continues at coordinate 8,750 of MIQA02011498.1, read as the reverse complement.
CGGCTCGAGCTGACCAGGATTACCCCAGGCGCAAGTGCACCCACTGTGGGTCCATCAAGCGGAGCTGTTGGAAGCGGCTGACGTGCAAGAAGTGCGAGAGGAAGGGACACCCGGCGGAACACTGCCTGTTCACGTGTAAGACTTGCGGGGAGGTGCATGAGGTGGGACTGTGCCCAATTGAAGAATTCTACAACCAGATGAAGAAGTGGTACGTCCCGACCAAGCATGCTGGAATGCTGCCGCCCGGGGTGGAAAAGATGTTAAACTAGATCGCTCGCCAGGTTGGAATTTGGTTCGAGCCGAGCGGTCTAGTGTTAGTATCTATGCATATGTCGGTAAGGAGGATAATCAAGAAGCAAAGCAAAGCGTAACCGACAATACATGTAAGTTTGACGATTACGTCATCCGGTCCCCGGGCAGCACGGCTGACCCCTTCCTGGTGAGCAGTATACGGACGGATGAGTATTCTCGGTCTGAAGTGCGAATGGAATTGAACCTGTTACCCGGCGAGTCGCGAGGTTATTGAAAATATCATTCGCCGGATAAATGGTTCAAGCAGGCCAAGGCGGATGGGAAAATCAATAACCAGAAAGCTACCATGCTGTTCGACTCTGGCGCGGAAGTGTCTATCGTGGACACCACCTTTGCTCGTAAGGTGGGGTGTGAGATAGACGAGACGAAGCGGCAGGAATGTATCGGCATTGGAGAAAGCTCATACATGACCCAAGGAAGGACAAGAGTCAAGATTACGTTAGCTGGGTCTTTGGTATATTATTTTACCGCCTGGGTAGGCAAGTTGGCCGGGCAGGATGCAATTTTGGGCATGGATTTTATGGTCCCGGCCGGTATACGGTTGGACTTATCGCATGGAACATTGACGTTGCCGGACGAGGTACATATCCAGCTGGCCGGCCGGCGGCCCTTATATGGCGCCCACGTCCAGTTCCTCAAGCTAGGTCAGTTTGTAACGGTGCCAGTGGGAAAGGCGGTGGAAGTAATGTTACGACCACACGACCGGCGGAGTAAGTTATGGCTGACAAGGGGCGAGTGCTGGGTACCATCGTTTGTTAAAGGGGGTGGTCATCTCAACTTTATAAGCGTGACCAACATCTCTGAAAAGCCCCTCACCTTGCATGAAGATGTGATTATTGGAATGTGGCTGGCCGAGGATAAAGTGCCCCGCCGGCCGGGCTATGCCACTGTTGGCTCAAGACGCTATATCGAGTGGCAAAACCTGGCTTTTCAGGCAACCACCGATCTGGTCAGCGAAGAGGAAGAATTAGAAGAGGTCCAGACTCCAATGATGGATAAACCCGAGTACCGGACCCCTTCTAAAATATTGACGCGGAACCGGCCGTCGACGGATCCGGCTGAATGTATTGGCCGAAGCTACGCCCCGATCGCGGAACTGGTTTTGCCCACTCAGAGGAAGAGGAACGAACGACAGGGTCGGGAGAAAGGACCAAGCAGAGTTGCATATGCGGTCAACCCCGATGACAGTTGGTTTGACGACCGAAGTGAAGGCGGATCGGCCCAGCCGGCCGAGCAGAATTCGGAATTAGCCGAAGGCGGATCGGCCCAGCCGGCCGAGCGGAATTCGGAATTAGCCGAAGGCGGATCGGCCCAGCCGGCCGATCAAGATCCCGAAGCAGCCGAAGCCGACCAAGTCTGCATTCATGAAGGGGGCGAGCTATATGTTGAAGGCATGGAAGATCAGATGGCGATGCTACCTGAGGTAACCCCCTGCCTCCCAGCAGTCACTATCGACGATCTACAAGTGGGAGACCCGGATGTGAACACCCCGGAAGAGATCGGCAGATTGAAGGATATTATGTGGAAAAGACGACATCTGCTGATCGGCCCAGGGAACGCACTTCCTCCGGCCGCCCATGGGGCGGTATGTGATATTGATGTGGGAGGCGCCAAGCCGGTCGCACAGAGATGCCGAAGAGTCGCCCCCCAGTATCGGGAAAAGCTGTCAGAGCTCATCAAGGGTTTGCTGGCCACCAAGATAACTCAGCCGTCCACCTCGCCATGGGCTTCGCCCATTGTAATTATTATTAAGAAGAATGGGGTGGATATAAGGTTGTGCATCGATTACCGGCTGGTGAACCGGCTGACTAAGCTGATGGTTTATCCGATGCCGCTGATAAACGACCTGCTGGAGGACCTGGATAAAGTTTTGTGGTATTGCTCATTGGACATGGCCAGTGGATTCTGGGTGGTCTCTATGACCGATCACGCACGGGAGATCTCTGCGTTCATGACGCCCTTCGGGTTGTTCGAGTGGAACCGGATGCCGTTCGGTCTGAAGAATGCCCCGCAGATTTATCAACGGCTGATAGATAACGCGCTGTACGGGCACTTCAAGATCAAGGCGGATCAAGATCCGGCTCTGGTCGGGGATGTGTTCACCGAAGGTGACCCGGACCCCGACCCAAAACCTTCAGTTTTGGGGCGGCGGTCTTACATTGATGACATTCTCGTTACGGCAACTACCTGGGATTTACTGTGTGACAAAGTGGAGAAGCTGATGATTACGTGTGAAAAGTGGAATCTTTCTATTAGTGTGGTTAAGAGTTTCTGGGGAAAGACTAAGGTGACCTATCTGGGTCATCAAGTTTCGATTGCCGGATTGGAGGCTAATCCGAAGGATTTGGAGTCCTTGAGTAATCTGCCTTTCCCGCGATCCCTAAAGGCTATGCAATCCTTTTTGGGCAGCCTGAATTATTACAGTCGGTTCATCGAGGATTTTGCAGTCTATGCGGCGGTCTTGTATGAGTTGCGGGAGGTGGATTACCATAAGCTGAGAGAGCAGGATAGGCAAGCGGAGACGCAAGCCGGGTCGGCAATATCAACCAATGAGAAGGCGCCCTTTTCGGTTATTTCAGCCAAGGAGAAAGCGCCCTTTTTGGTTATTTCAGCCAATGAGAAAGCGCCCTTTTCCGCCCAGACAAGCGACCGGCCGCCGAACCCCGGCGCGGCCGGCCTGGACGACCACATGACCCGAGCGAGGGTGGCCTTTGGTATGTTAAAAGCGAAGATGGCGACCACACCAGTCCTGAAACATTTCGATGTTAATTAGACTCCGGTGGTCATCATCTACGCTAACAAGTGGGCCATCTCGGCCGCTCTCGTGAAAGAGCATGACGGAGTGTACTGTCCCGTGACCTTCACCTGCCGGACCCTGAAAGTTAATGAGGTCAATTACGGATTGGTGGATAAAGAAGTTCTGGCTCTATTACGGATCTTGGATGTGTGTTATACTATGCTGGTGTCTCGGCCTACCAAAGTACTATCCAGACGGTCGAGCCTATCATGGCTCCTGACGGCGAATGGAATTGACGGCCGGCTGGGGAGATGGGCGGCCATGCTGTCTCAGTGGTCCCTCGAAGTGATTAAGTGTACTAAAGGGGAGGAGGAAATACTGGGCACACTGGCTGCCAGCATTACTCCCAGGGCGGAAGTGGAGGAAGCACTGATAGCGATCGCACCTCGGAAGCAGCCTCGACAAACTATCGTATTGCCGCCGCCAACAGTGGGACCCACGGAGGAACTAATGGTTCTGAGTTTCGATGGGTCGGCGAGTGTAAAGAAAGGGGTCGGGGCCTATAGTGCCATTGTGTGGAAGCTGCCCGAATGGAAAGTGGTCGCGGCCGCCTCGGATTTCACGCCTGGCATTACGGTGAACGAAGCGGAGTATAGAGGACTGTTGCTTTGCCTAGATCTGTTGGCTGGCCGGACACAGGGGCGGATCATCATATGCGGTGATTCCAACCTAGTGATCCGGCAAATCACAGGAGAGATAGATTGCAAGGCGCCCCGGCTGAGACTGTTAAATGATCGGGTTATGTCCGCCTTGAGGAGATGGCCGGAGCACGAATTGCTGCACGTCAAACGAGACTGGAATAAGAGCGCAGATCACTTGGCTACGTTGGCCATGCGCGACAACGTAGGGGTAACGGTTTCCGATCCAGCTCTGTTATCAGATCTGACGGAGATCAACCGGCTGCCCGAGATTATCCATCCGGCCAACACGGAGGAGATAATCCGGGTGAACGCTGTCACCCGATCGCAGAAACGCCGTTCTTCAGCCGATGGCTCACTATCCCCAGAAACAATGACCGAAGGGATAGTTCAACAGTTGCGAGCAGAGCGGATTCTCCAAGCGCAGAACGAGGAAGAGTGGATAGTAGATCTCAAGGCATACCTTAACGGAGACGTAAATAAACTGACAGCCGAACAAGCTAAAGAATGCTTCAAGTTGGCCCCGGATTATGAAGTGGACGAAAACGGGCTACTGTTCTTCTACCGAGACGCCGACCAGCCGGAGATCGAGAGAGATAGATCTGCTCGGCTAGTCGTACCCACTACTCAGCAGCCGGATATCCTCCATCACTACCATGTGAGCTTGGAGGGGGGACATCAGGGCATCGGCCGGACATATCACAAGATTAAGACACATTTCCACTGGCGGGGGCTTTACCGTAGCGTTCAGGCCTACGTGGGGAGTTGTCCGGATTGCGAAACCGGGAAAGGCCGGCCGACCATTAGAGGGCGGTCGCCTGGGAATATACAGACCACCTATCCTTTTCAAGTCATTGCGATGGACCATATCCCGTCCTTACCCAAATCTCGAAATGGGTATACAGAGCTGCTGATCTGGACGGATTTGTTTACCGGACTGGTTATAGCAAAGGTCAGCTCCACCCGTACCGCCCAACAGGTTGCGCAAAGCTACGAGGAATGTGTGTTCAGGCGTTTCGGGGCGAGCGAGGTCATCCGGCACGATAGGGAGCCCGGATTTATGGCAGACGTATTCCGAGCTTTCAACAAGATCTTAGGACAGAAACAGAGCGCCACTATGGCTTACCGCCCGCAGGCGAACGGAAAGGCCGAAAGGATGGTCCAGACTCTGACCAAAGCCCTCAAGATGTATGTGGTGGAGGCGGATCAATGCGACTGGGATGAATATGCCGAGAGACTGGTTTTCGCTCTCAATTCGTCGTACGATCGGGTAAGGGGCGACACCCCTTTTTATTTGGCTTACGGATGGGATCCCCGATCCACTTTGGAAGCCGCCATACCAATAGGGTGCACCAGAAGCCGGGACAGAGACGCCCGCCGCTGGAGGATGGGAGTGCAACGCCACTACTCACTGGCGAGGGAACAGGTAAACGAACGCCTCCGACAAGCAATCAAGGACCGCGCCGATCAAAACAACGACCGCGCCAGGGAACACGGCATCGAGCCCGGCTCCCGGGTGTGGCTGTATCTCGATCGGGTCAAGGAGGGCTATGCACGGAAGTTGGCGCATATGTGGCATGGCCCCTTCCGAGTGGCAGAACTGGTCGGGGATCATGCAGTTAAGCTGGTCACGGCCGGCACGGAATACAGCGTTTTCCCAATAGTACATGTTTCCAAGTTGAAGTTGGTTAAGCATTTCCCGGACCGCCCGAATACACGCCTTACGGTGGAAAGCGACCGGCTGGATTTCGATGAAGCTTAACTGCCGGAGGACAGTTGGGACAAGCCTTTAGACTCGGATGAGTACGAAGTAGAAGGAATTTTGGACGTTCGGAACGGACGGAAAACCCGGTTTGGGCGGATCCACAGAGAGTTTCTTGGCAGTGGAAAAATTGCGAGGAGCGGTCGTGGGTGGACGAACTGGATTTAAATTGTGGAGCTTTAATGAGAGAGTTCAATCGCCGGCGGGCGAGTCGAAACCGCTTCGGGGTCATGCAAACCCACGAAGAAGGTGGGGCAGAGAATTAGTCCGCCCGGCTCCAGGGCAACAGGCACGGCCGGACCAGCTGACACCATTCAGCCGAGCAATTGGCGAATGGGAGCTAGTCGGGTCCGACCGGTTTTTTCGAAGTTATCTTCGAATCAGTATGGTGCCGGATGGATTGGTTTTCCGGAGTTATCTTCGAATCGGTATGGTGCCGGATGGATCGGTTTTCCGGAGTTGTCTTCGAATCAGTATGGTGCCGGATGGCAGTATGGTGCCGGATGGGAGAAGTCGGACGAGGAAGATGAGCAAGTGGTTACTTACGTAAAAAATGGAAAGAAAAGTGTATTATCGAGGTTAATAGCCAGTAATGAATGGAGAAGATAAGGGTATGCAAGGCTAGCCTCGTGGGTCATCCCTGGCGAAGATCAGCAGAACTTGTTCCGGAGTTGGGGCACGCAGAGGCCAGGGTGGCGATCGGGGTCCTGCCGAAACTGGTTGCGCCACGGATCTTGTTGATCGAGCGCATCGAGCGAAGCTTGGAGGGTGGTAACCTGACACTGACCCAACCCTGGATACCAAGTCCCGCCTTCGGCCGAGTTACCGCTTTACTCCATCCGGCGGTTGGCCAGATGTAGCATGATAGGGTGGAGAAAAATATCCAAATCGCAGTGGCCGTGCTGGATTCCGTCAACCACGAAGTTGCAGAGCTTAGTCCAGCCCTCAGTCGCGCGGTTTCGACGGTTCTTGCGGTCGGCCCGGTATTTAGCTAGCCCGGGGGACTCGCGCCCGGCGGCAATGGAAATGGAAAGGTGATGGGTTGACTCCCAGATGGATTGTCCATGCCGAGAGAGGTACTCCTTGCAGACTTCCCGAAAGTCCGCGAACCAGCCGACATGGGGCAGACCGATGTCCGGCATCTTTGTCGCCAGTATGGCCCAAGGTTTCCGGGACAAGATTGCGTTCAGCGGCTCAATCGCCACTAGCTTGGCATCCCAGTCCTCGGCCTTGGGCACAGCGAGGGCCGGCGGGAATATCCACAACGGCGGGCGAGTCAACGCCTTGGTGACAAGGGCACCAGTGAGGTCTTGGATACGCAGGCCTTCCAACTGCGCCTTTGACCAGGGAACAGCCGCAGCCAGTTCGAGGGCCGTCATAACCTTCCGGCGGGGAATCCACAACGGAGGGGACTCCTCTGAGGATTCTTTGGACTCGTTCTCGTCGAATGCGAAGGGGTCCGGGGAAGGCAACTCCTCGAGGTCCTCAGTGGTGACCTCATCAGAGTCCATCTCCGGTAGGTCGGGCGCTTCTTCTCCATCAGGAGAGGCGGTGGACGGGCCTCGGGGATCATGAGGGGAGACGCTAAGGAGAGCCGGGGCAGTCGGAGCTTTCGACGAAGATCTGGCAGTGCGAGGACGACGGGAGGACTTCCCCGAAGCCGGTGGGGCCGAGATCGAAGTGGGGCTAGGACCCGGCCCGCTGTCTCCATGACCTAGGGCCGCGCTCACCGGCGCGGCGGACCGTTTAGGCCGTTTGGCTGCCACGGGGCCGTGGAGCGACGCAACCCGACTGGACCGACGTTTGCCTTTGTGCGCAGACGGACCTTCAGTGGACAAGAGAGAAGCCGCCTGCTCGCCGGCTGGCGCTGGCGGTGGGTTAGGGTCTTGAGAAGTATTCCAAAACCGTAGACGAGAAGCCTTCCCCGTACCACCGGTCGCCGATCCGGGGGCGGACGCTCCCGCACTGGATGTCTGGACGGCCGTGGCGGAACCAGCGGCTGACGGGAGAAGGGGCGTGGCGGAAGCGGCTGGACCAGGGTCTCGCCGACAAGCTTAGTCAAGGAGATGCCTAATAGCCTCCCGGATGGGGGCAGACCCCTTCATTAGACCCCTCACCCGGGCCGCTGAAGCGGCTAGCCGAGCCCGATCTTCCTTGAGAGAGGACAGGCAGTCCGCGCGCTCCTCCGCAAGCTGGTAAACGCCTCCCGGGCTTCGCTCACACCCGATTGGGTTTCAGCGTACGCGGCCTCAAGCTCCCGGATCCGGCGTTGGAGGTCGGGCGATGCATCGGCCGACTGGTAAAGCGCCTTCTGATACTTCGTCAACTTTTTGGCAAGCCGGATCCGGCGAAACTCCAAATTGCCCAGCTTTAGCTGCGAACTCTCCAATCGTTTAGAGAGTTTAATATAGCTATCGTAGCGCGCCGTCAACTCGCGCGCGGTCTAAACAGACTCGACCATCAAGACGCGGAGGTTCAAGACGTTTTGGTCTGAGGACATACACGGAGTGAGTGAGTGGAGAGACGAACCTGAATAGGCGATAGGTACTTACTCTGGATCTTCAAGGCAGCTAAGGCCTTCTGGTTCAGGACGCGCTGTGAGTCCAACTGCTTTTGGAGGCGATCTCTCGCTTGGAGAAGGTCGGCCCTCTCACTTTCCAGTCGGCTAATGCGGTCGCGGGATTGAAAGGTAGCCAGAACCTCCCGGACCCGGGATTCATCCGCTTGCTGACTAGCCAGCCGGGCGGTTGCAGCCAACTCGGTGTTAGCTTGCTCTAGGCTGGCTACGTGAGTGGTTAGCGCAGCGATTTGAGCTTGCAGGGCAGCCACGTCGGGCTGCCCTGGGCGACGCTCTGGACCGGCCGGATGGGCATCCGGGCCTACGGCCGATGGCTGCGTATTGGCCGGGGAGTGGCCCGGCATGGGACCAATGGGGGCGTTGTCACGGTCAGACATAGGGGCGGTGAAAGTCAAAGTGTGGGAGATGTGATGAGCGCGTGCCTCAACCGTTGTGCGGCTGCGACAAGGCTCAGGGGCGGCTGTGGTGAAGTGCTTCAGAAATTAACGGACTAATGGTGATGGATGCCCGCACCGGATTGGCTGAAATGTCGCCCTTAGTCGGCTGCCCGGACTGGTCTATAAGAAGACGCGATCTGGGAGCTGCCTGGCGCTCCTGCGAGCGGCCGGGCGGCGCCAGGCTGGAAATCAGGCTGGCGGACATGACAAGGGGCGTGGATAGTCG
>MIQA02011491.1:0-10947 GCA_001887855.2 Sclerospora graminicola | reverse complement strand
CTACTTGGAATGCCGAAATTGGATTTTTTCTTACCGAATTTGATTTTGTAGCCGTTCTTATGACAACCGTATAACATCTGCCACGCCATACAAATTAATATAAGGGCAAAGTTCACCTCTGTTCTGGAACTGCTCGGTTTAAAAATGGGGGCATCTGATTGGTCAGATGGTGGTGATCATTTCGGTTTGCTCAACTGACTTTGAAGAAGTCGGCTGAGTCAACAGATCCTCGGTTATAAAATTATACAGGTACTTTCAACTAAAAGTCACAGACATGAATGACACGATTTTTTGTTCACCCATTTCATGAAGATGGTGTGTTTTCTCTAACTTGGCTGGCCCTTCGGTTAGGAGTCTCTAACCGAGGTGATTCAAACACAGATGAACTTTTCCCTAACCAGCACAAACTCTCAGCCAATCACAGCCGATCACTTTTGGGTAAGGAATCCAAAAAAGTCAGTGAGACACATTTGACTGGACATGGCGCCATTGTCAAATTGATGGCACGCGGCCGGATGAAACAAAGTGAAAATTGATGCAGCAGGCCACGTACATATTAACGTTCTGAGAGGGTTGGCAGTGTAAACCCTTCCTGATCAACATGGTGAGCCCCGATCTGTAGTTTTGTCCGGAATTTCTTGCCCATTTTCTTCATAAAACCTTTCAAAAACATTCCAAAACAAATAATTAACATGTACAGGCATTTATTGTCCCCGTGTGTGTCGGCTAAGGCAGATGATATACGGTAGTTAGAATGGCTACATTCACGTTATGGCTACGTTAGTGAATATTTTTACTCACTCCAAACTGGGGTGCGCCCGGCACGGACTAACAAACTTGATATTCTTCTACGGTGGACGATATGCCAGCTATGAAGTGTCTTGTTGTTGCGATTTTCTGTCCCTCTTTATTAACCCGATGCCGATGGTGGAGGACGGCCCTCGACACTGCATATTTTTCGTGATTCTTAGTGAACAGCATCGGCGCTAAAATGCTGCCACGAAGATTCAGCAGAGATATGAAATTGCAAAGGGATCTCAAATTCCATTTAGACGATAAATCCGTGTACAGTACCGCGGGTGATATATGCTTATTAACGTGTTACTGAAGTAGATGTTAAGAGTTTTATGCACACATCATCTAGACGTGCCGTCTCTTTATGTGCCCCACGGGCGGCAAATGCTGCTCTTTTAGCTTGCTAAATGGTTTTCCGATGATTTACTTGGTGAACACTAGTTTCGGCCACCAAATTGGGGCGACGACTCCACCAGACAGTTTGGTCAAAATGAATGTAGTGACGGCAGGCTCGCGAATCGAGGCAGCGCTAAGATGCGTGGACCGTCTTGCGTAACTTTGATTGACCAAGTGCACTTTTGATTTTCTTGCACCTGTTATTTACATCTCAGTAACTATTGCCGCTCACACAGTCCTTGCTGTCCATAAATCTCTTTTTTCTTGATGTTGGGCATGCCATTAAGCGACGATGGGAGTAGCACGTACGTCTTTTTGAGTACAGACAATCATCTCAAATTGTTAGGTTGCGAAAAATGCATTATCCTTCTAAACAAATTGTACGTGGACAACATACATATGATTACTGATAATGATTTGTCGCACAAGGTCAAGGTCAAATTGGATTGTGATCAAAGGTGGGAGTCTCTTTTAACAGCTTATTTGCCACCTTCACAATTTCTGGATTGTGTCTAGAAGCGTCGTTGCTACTGCGTCCGGACCTCGCGTAGCAATAAAAAAAAATTAAACCCGTTTATACTTCTTAAGAATCGCTGCGTAAAATTCGTCTCTCTGTGCTGAATAGGAGCCAGAGCTTCATGACACACCACATCCATGCTCCCAATTTACGCCAAAGTAAACCTTTTCATTGACGTCTGATGCCTGAACAAACCCTCTCCTTTGTTAACAAAGTGCTGCTGTTTAATGTGGTAAAATAAACTGCAAAAGTTGATGTCTACATACATTTCTATACCTTTATAATAATATAGTTTAATGATTGGTTTTGGACCTGAGGATTGTCTGTATATCCATGGTAACTTTTTTAAGGGCTTTTCACATCGTCAGAACTGGTTGTAGCTTCGCCCTCAGCTGGTGCCTGCGCTTGCTCTTTAGGCACGAAATGAAAATTTGCGAGCTCAAAATATATTTCTTGTTTGTGTATCCTAGATACAAGCATCGGTCGACGATAACAGATTACTTGGGGAAGGGCTTGTTCATATTTCTTAATGCCTCAACTGACCAAATGGTGCTTTGATCTTGTGTGATGACGTGATCAAATTGACCAAACACTATCATCTGTAGCATCCACTTCGTTTCGCACCGTCACATTTGGCATTGCGTTTAACTCATTAAAATCCGTTTCCACTACTGACATATGGGATTTCTTGCAACGTGGCGACAAGTTTGACGCCTGCAGGCGCCAATGAGTATGAAAAATTGACCGTCAAAATACGCTTCACTTCATCTGCCTAATGCAGTGTTTTGTAGCACTGAACTTGTTCATTGTATGCGACTTTAGTATTTATCATACGCGGACATATTTCTAGACGCAGGTTGGGTCGAATGCTTGGGCGAGTGTACAGTACGATCTTGTAGCAGCAAGCGATACATCCTTTTAAAGCACGACGTTTCTAGATCTCATACAAATGCGATAGATATGCTCAAGTACGTGTGGACCCTTTAAGAGAGCATATGCGGGATTCTGACCCGCAGTCAGTTGGACAAAAAAAAAGGAGAGATTCGCGACTCACTGGTTAAGAAAACAAAAGATGCACCCCGCCTACTAGCCACATTCGTCAACCCATAAGTTCAACAAATTAGCCGCTTGGAGAAGCCTGGTCTTCAATGCGCTGATTTCGTGTTAGACAAATGAAATTAAAGCAAACTGAACCTTTCCTACTTTTTTTGGGACCCACTAGGTGCACATCATACGTGCATACCCCCCCCCGAACCCAAAATTAATGATAATACTTTTTCTACTCACGCAGCCTCCCCCATCCCTTGCCCTTCAAACCCTCCAAACCAACCCCAACCCCTCCAGCACCACCCCAACCAACTGTAGCCATGCTATCAATTGATCGTTATTCTTCGTTGGCTGAAGCCAAAAAGGTGATCCAAAGATTCTTCCCAGCTCAATGGGTCTAATGTCGCGCGTCTCCGTTCCAAGAAAAGTAAAGTAGATTTAACAAGAAAAGTATGGGTTGGTTGCGCGCATGGTGGCAAGTATCGTAATTGGAGAGATTATTTGACTGAGGAAACACGGAATAGGGAAACTTCTACTCGGCGATCTGGTTGTCCATGGCAAGCAACTATTCACCGACAGGCTCTGGTCAAGCACAGTGACAGCAAAAGTGCAGGGGATGAGATTGATGGTGGGGCAAAGGATTCCTCTTCGGAAAGGGAGTGGGGGTGGATAATTGTGATCGAAAACACTGACCACAATCACGAGTCGTCGAAGGTCTTGTCCGCATACCCATCAGCTCGTGAGCTCACCGAAGCTTATCGACAGACAGTAAAGGACAGCTGTGGATGCAACGTCAAAAAGGTTGTTTTGGCAGCTGTGGATGCAACGTCAAAAATGTTGTTTTGGCAGCACTGAGGCAGAAAAAGACGAATTTGCCTTTAGTTCTCCAAGACATTATATAATGAAAAGGCGCACAAGCGAAATGAGGAGCTGGAGGGGCGCAACCTCTTGAAGTTTTGTTGGCAATGCCAATATACCCCACGCTTACCACCGTTATTCGAAAGGGAGAATCACGCACGCACCTCTTTTTTGCACCTCCTCCTGCCTTGGAACTTGCAAGGGTGTTTATGCATGTGGTGCTTATGGACTCAGCCTATAAAATGAACAGGTATGGTATTTTGGACTGGTCAATGTTGGCCATCTTTTGTGTCGCTGCTTCTAACAACAAGTCATTAGGTTCAGGATGCTGCTGTTACATTTTGTTGGAGTGACATCGGCAAATATGACATTCTCATTTTGTTTCTGCTTTTTGCGCCCAGAAACAGAGTGTGACTACATTAGCTGAGTTCAAGAACGTTTTACCTGCTGCGTGGTTCCCACAAGTTGTAGTCACCAACCGGGACCTTGCATTGATGGGTGCAATCCGCGTACATATGCCAGATGCCAATAACCTTCTGTGGTTTTGGCAAATCAATAAGAATATTTTGACTAACATATGGAAGCACTTCAACTCAATGGAAATGCGGCAGTTGTTCTTGGAAGATTGGTGGAAGGTTATGGAGTCAGAAAATGAGCCTACTTTCAAAAATAAGTGGTTCCAGTTGCGTGAAAGTATCCAGTCAATGTTACTCACTACCTCCAGCAAGCATGGACTGTGCATAAGGAGCACTTCGTACATGCATGGTCAAAACAAAGTCCTGCATCTCGGGAACTTGGTGACATCTCGTGTTGAAGGAAACATGCTGTCTTACCGTCTTGGATCGGCTTTTCCTCAGGTGACCTTAAAGATGTATACCATAAGATGAATATGGTAATTCAACACCAGAAGCATAATATTCGTCGCCGGATTGCTTATGATCAAGCAAACACTTTATTGAGTCATAGGTCGCCGATCTGGACCCTTGTTAACAGAAAAATATCGCATTTAGCCTTGAAAAAGATCAGCGATGAAGTGGAAAAAGCTTGCCATCATGTAGAAAAGACAGCACCATACACTGGAGTAACTGGACACACACTGGGGTTACCTTGCGCTCATGTCATCCGCAAAATCTTGACAGCCCCGCCTGGTAAACTCACCTTATATCTTTTCCACGAGCATTGGCACCTGACTAAGAATGCAGCATATATTATTGTTGAAGCTCCAATCTCACTGTCAGCCAATATTGGTGAAATATTTCGACGAATAGAGATGCGACACAGTCAGCTTCCTCTTCATCAACAGAGAATGCTGCAGATACAACTCGATATTCTTGCCCAGGAGCAATCCCCAGAACCCGGCGATCGTTCGCCCACGTGGACGTCCAACAGCATCCAACAACAGCATTCGTCGAAATCCTTCTGCATTTGAACTGGTAGAAGAAAAGTTGGACCAAAAACAGCCGCTGTGGACGCTGTCGATTGCTTGGGCATAACATTCGTACTTGCGATTCTTTGTAAGTTCAGTTGGTCATGCTTACCAGCGCCAGTTGGTGGGAAGAGACCAATTGTTACTTCCAATACAGAAGTCGAGCATTTTCACGAGCGCCATGAGGTAAACGAAAAATGCACCAATTGCAGTTATCAACTTGCATAAAAAAATCTTTCGCCATTTCGACTCGATTGGGCCTTGTACCAAAAACTATGTGCCGCAGCGAGCACCGATGCGCCGTGGATGACGTGGATAGCCAAGTAGTATCGATGCAATTTCATTGCACCGTAAAATCAGCCGCAGTGATAGGCGTGAGGTGCCTGCACTATGTTTCATGCTACGCTTCCAATAGTGATGAAAAGGTTTGATATCGATATGATTTAAGCCAGCATGCAAAGTAAATGAGCAATTTTTTTCCTAGAGTTGTGCAGTCATTTCACCTTGCTCCAACTTTCACGAAGGCATCTACACTTAATGATTTCACTTGGGCCCAAGCACATAATAAGTTGAAGGCGGAAAATCGAAGCAATCAGGTCTAAATTTGTCTTGCTAAAAACTGCTGAATAAGATTAAATCCATCAAAAATTCATTGACAACTTAGCTTCATATTCGATATTTCATTTCTTAAACTCGTTGTTAAACGACTTTCGGGGCCAGCGGGTTGCAGTTTTGGAAAACACTTGTCGCTGTTGTGGTGCCCTCACGGCCACCACGACCTCCATAAATGACTAAAAAAGATTACCGCTCGATTCCCCAAGCACATAGAGCGTTAACACATCACATTGGCAAAATGTGGTCAATCTTATCCATCGAAAAACCTAGATGATCAAGCTTCTTTTGTGCTGAAGCCTTTACAAACTCACTTTCCAGTTTTGCAAGCACGAGCTTAAAAACTTTATGTCGCTGCTTCTCCTCCTCCTCACTGCGTCTAAAAGCGCGTTACGCTAAATCATTGCATGTTTCTCGTTCATCGCTTCTTGCTCGTGCGTTCGAGTCCGTTTAACAAAACTCGATTTAGCCTCTGAATTTCGTTTGTCAGGGATCACTGTCACCTATGGCTTTAGCCTTTTACCACCCAACGCTTTCACCGGAGTTTCCTTTCTATCATTTGTCGTAGAAAGTAAAGCGATCGCATTATCTTTACTCGTCTTTGCCGTGGCAGACTCATAAAGCTTCTGGTGTAGCTCGCCTTGTTGCCGTATCCACAGCTATAGACGCAACCTGCTCTTTGTAGTTTTTGTTCTTTATTGGATCAGCATACGCTCTTACTTTTCAGTAGCATTCTCAGTTTTCAAAGAATACCCATCGGCCCGCTTGGTCGGCTCGGCAAAAATCGACGCTTCTCTTATTCACTGATATTACCGTCGGATATTTGAGCCGCTTTTTAAGAATTTCCTTCGGCTTGTGCAACTCAGCAACCGCCAAATTTTTAACTCAACGAGAAGAGTCGGTCTCTAACCGTATATCTCTTTCGCACTTTCGTCGACGAAAAGATGCGGTACCTAAAGTATTCATCTTTTGCACTTCCGTCGACGGCGCAATCTCCTTTACATCCCTTTTACTCGTAGATTTATTCTCTTGATCCGAATCATTTCCATTATCGGTGGTATGGTCTGACGACTGGTCACCAGCTTCGTCTCCTTGTATTCCTTTCCCTCACTCTCTTTATCGGGCCCTTCTCCACCTCCTCATATTCTGCGCTTTCATCACCCAAATCAATTGTCTCTGCATTTTCCTTGCCATACAGGACCACACTGAATGCCAAATCCAGTCTCTTAAAATGCAGACACATACTGTCCACATGGGCCTTCACCTCTTTAGAAGCCTTCCCACGCCTAAAAACATCGTTCATATGCATTTATCTGTCTCCATCAACCAGTGTTTAGCTGCAATGCGATTCTTTTCCATCGCGTCTAATTTGTGGCACACACGGAGTTTTCCGATGTGCCAGTCCCTCGTTCTGCATCATCTCCGCATTTTCGCGAATGATAAGACTCTGTATATTCGTACGCCAGCGTTTAACGTTGCCGGGGGTTGTAATGCATCGCACGAGAATGTCCATAGTGCTGAGGCTTCCTGGATCCGCGTACCGATACGGCTTGCGGGATTCTTTGTCCTCACGCACATGCAAGTGCTTTATCTCCAACGCTTTAAATGTCGCATATTCCAATACATGAGTCGAGAGTGAGACGTAATCTGCGCGACGGCCTTCGGTACCAAACGATCGGTCGTTATGGAGCACTACGGTGCTTTGACGTATATTGAACAAGAAACTCTCATATCGAAGATCAGTCTTTGATACAAGCAAACAGGTATGAGATACCGACTCGGAGAACTTTGGGCTGGGTTTGGAGGTCATGGGGTGGGGAGCTGTGTGATTAGAAAAATATTATCTTTAATTTTGGGTGCCGGAGTGTGTGCAGGTATCAAGGGGGGATATACAAGGGCAAGTAAGTTCTCGGTTTGGTTGGACTATATACGAAGTGAACAAGTGCTGAAGAGCAGGTCTCAAGTAGTTTCAAGGTCGTTTGTGGAAGATCAGGATGGGTTGAAGATCTTTTGAAGAGTCGGGTCGTGATCAGGGCAGAAGCGGTACAGATCAGCTTGAAGGTGCAGCCAGGATAGGCAAGAGGGTGTTACGCAACCGTGCGACGAAGTAAATAGGTTCGAAGTAAAGGTCAGGCATGAGTTGATGTATGGTACACAGGTATAGGACATTGCATATTTAATAACAGGTTTAGATTTTCCCCCTAAAGCAAAGAGTCGCTCCGCCACGTGTGCGGTCATTGGGAGCACAGGGTTGATTAGTCCCCTCTTGCTCAACTGATTCCCGGTTAAGACGCGCTTAGACGCATTTTGGCTTACCGGAAGGCCCCCGACGGGTTTGTTTTTAGGTGATCGAACCTCACCCGCAACGCGCACGTGTTTGGAACACGTTGATAATATTGGTAAAGGTTTTGTGGAGATAACGTTTGTGGATTACTGTGGAAGATCGTGGATTGATCGTATTTTCTTGGTTTCGTTATATCTCTCTCTCTCATTGGCTGGCCTGATCAGACGAACTTTCCTGATCAGTGCCTAGATACTGAATAAGTGTCGACCCCAACCCGTTCTCCGGTGAAGATTTCCACCCGAGGACACCCCCCGTCTCGAGAAGGTCAAACCCTCCGACCTGATCAAGATCATCCTTTTCGTCACCGAGTCCACCTAAGTGAGTGTAATCAGCCCCGATCGACGGGTACACAAGGTGAGATGAAGTTAAACATAGATCCTGACGAGCATGAAGACCGGCCAGATGACCGGGAGGATCAGATCAGTCACCATAGTGGTGATTCATCTGATTCCGATGCTGATCAGGATCGACGGAGTACCCCCTCCGATAGTTGGTCGTCCGGGCCAGTGGGTATCCGGATTCCACCCACGAGTTCGGTCATGGATTTGGAAATCGGCTCCACCACATGTATATGATCGCCTTCCCAAAACTGATCGTCTCTGATCTTGATCTGGTCCACCTTCCGTGAACACATCATGCAGATCAGTAATCTTCCGATCGGCACTGATCTGGAAGTATCCGTAGAGAGCATTGTCAATCTATCTCTGATAGATCTGTGGAGCGTTCTTCAAACCGAACGGCATCCGGTTCCATTCGAAAAGGCCGAAAGGTGAAACGAACGCTGAAATCTCTCGAGCGCGATCGGTCATTGAGACCACCCAGAAACCACTAGCCATGTCTAGTGAGCAAAACCATAAAATTTTATCTAGATTCTCAAGTAACTCATTTATCAAGGGAATCGGATAAACCATCAACTTCGTGAGGCGATTCACCAACCTATAGTCGATACAAAGTCGAATATCGACCCCATTCTTTTTAATCAAAATCACAATCAGTGATGCCCACTGAGACGTTGAAGGTCGGATGGTTTTTTACCTTACAGGCCCTTGATCAAATCGGATAACTTTTCCGGTATTGCGGCGCGACTGTGCGACAAAGTTGATCGATTGGTCACGCATTTCCAACGTCTATATCTCAAACAGCTCCATAAGCAGCTGGAGGTAGGTCATTACCCTTCCCAATCTATAAATGACGCCTTTCCAGATGATCTTCTTTAGTTGATCGATCTGCTCGGGAGTGTTTACTTCGAAGTCACCGACCTATAGATCTTCCAGGATGACCTCTGGTATATTGGGTGATACTTCTGGCAAAACCGCCATCTGCTTCTCAATATCTTCAATGTATTGATCACCACCTTCATGTATACACACTTGTTCATCTACCGGATCTATTTCCTCCGGTTCGGTATTAGCTTGGGTCGCCCCTAGCGGATCATCCGACTGGTGTTCTACTTTGGGTTCATCTTCGTCCTAAACAACTTCGGCAGGTTCATGTTCCCATTTCTCCCCAGAATCGTCTTCAATTTTATCACCATCATTTTCACTCTCCGGGTCTGGTCTGTTTCCTTTGGTGAGCCGGGTCCAATAACGCTCAAAATTTGACTTTCACCTGTCGCTTTCACCGACGATCCTCTGGTCAATAACTTGGTCGGAATTGCATAATCCGGCTTCCAAACTAAACGTGAGATGTCTTCGTCTACCAAATTTTCATCACTGATCAGGTCTGCGGTGGCTTGATAAGCCAGATTTTCCATTCAATATATCTTCGTGATCCCACTGAGACATACCATATCTGTCGAGGTACTTTCCCTTCAGGTAGCCACATCCCTAGGATCATATCTTCGTGAACGATTAACGACTGATCAGATATGTTGGTAATTTTGGTATAGCTTGATCTGCCAATACCCTTTACGAAAGTTGATACCCATCGTTCCCCACGGGTTAGCCACAATTTCTGCTGCCGATCACTCGACCGAATCATCACATCAACCGATCGGGCTACCTCAATGTTTTCATACTGACCCATTTTGAGCATCCACATATGAGTACTATATAATGGACGTCGGCCGGATAACTGTATTTGCACCTCGTCAGGGAGGGTCAGGGTTCCATGAGACAGATCAAGCCGTATACCGGCCAGAACCATGAAATTAATTCCCAGTATCGCGTCCTGACCGGCTAACCGGGCAATCCAAGCATTGAAATAATAGACCAGGAACCGGCCAAAGTGATTTTGGCTCGCGACCGTCCTTCGTTCAAGTACACACTTTCACCGATCCCGACACATTCTTGCCTCTGGGTACTGTCTATACGACATCCCACCTTACGAGCAAAGGCGGGAATCGATGATCGAGACTTCTGCTCAAGAGTCAAATATAATAGTGGCTTTTTCGTTGTTAATCTTCCCATTAGGTTATGCTGGTTTAAACCACTTGTCGGGAGAGTGATACTTCCAGTATCCTCGGGATTCACCGGGCAGTAAGTCCAACTCCATGATCACGTTCGAACGGGAATATTCATCTACTCTGAGACTGTGAATCGGACATCGATCGGCACATTTGAAATAGAGCATGTTTGGTCGGTTATCTCCTTTTCATCAAACTTTATTTCTGCTACCGACCGACATTTGCGTAGATGCTGAACGTAGACCGTTCGGCTCGAACCAGATTCCAACCTGGCGAGCGATCTAGTTTAACATTTTCTCGACATCCGGTGGGAGCATACCAGCATGTTTAGTCGGCACATACCACTTGCGCATCTAATTGAAAAAACTCTTCAATCGGGCAAGCACCGGCATCGTGAATCTTCCCACAGATCTTACACACGAAAAAACAATGATCCGAAGGGTGACCTTTACGATCACATTTTCCGCATGTGATTCTCTTCCAACAATCACGATCTCCATGCTTAGTCGACCCACAGTGTACGCATTTCTTGCGATGTCGGTCCTGAT
>MIQA02011483.1:0-11728 GCA_001887855.2 Sclerospora graminicola | reverse complement strand
GACGGCCGGCTGGGGAGGTGGGCGGCTCTGCTGTCTCAGTGGTCCCTCGAAGTGATTAAGTGCACTAAACGGGAAGAGGAAATACTGGGCACACTGGCTGCCAGCATTACCCCCCGGGCAGAAGTGGAGGAAGCACTGATAGCGATCGTACCTCGGAAGCAGCCTCGACAAACTATCGTATTGCCGCCGCCAACAGTGGGACCCACGGAGGAACTAATGGTTTTGAGTTTCGATGGGTCGGCGAGTGTAAAGAAAGGGGTCGGGGCCTATAGTGCTATTTTGTGGAAGCTGCCCGAATGGAAGGCGATCGCGGCCGCCTCGGATTTCACGCCTGGCATCACGGTGAACGAAGCGGAGTATAGAGGACTGTTGCTTGCCCTAGATCTGTTGGCGGGCCGGACACAGGGGCGGATCATCATATGCGGTGATTCCAACCTAGTGATCCGGCAAATCACCGGAGAGATAGATTGCAAGGCGCCGCGGTTGAGACTGTTTATTGATCGGGTTATGTCCGCCTTGCGGAGATGGCCGGAGCACGAATTGCTGCACGTCAAACGAGACTGGAATAACAGCGCAGGCCATCTGGCCACCTTGGCCATGCGAGATCAGATCAGACTCACCGTTTCGGATCCAGGATTGTTGGACGAATTGGCGGAGATGAACAAACTATCGGAGATAATCAAACCGGCCGCTAGAGACGAGGGTCCCTCGCCCGAATCCAGCCGTCCCGTGGAAGAGGAATATAGCGATCGCGACTGGGAACAGGGCGTCCACGCCCGATCGGACCAAGAAGTGCCCTGCAGCAATAAAAGGTCCCTCTAGGCGGAACCCCGAGCGGCCTGGCTCTGAGTCGCCTCGAGCTGGTCTTGAAGTCCACACAACAAGGACCTAAAACGATCCTCTTTATCCAGCATGGCATGACAAACACGGTCCGCCCGAGCAAGTATGGCATGGGCGTCGGAATTCTCCTGGCGGGCCCGGTACAGCTCAGACCGCAACTCCTGTTGCCGAGAAGTGGCTTCTTGCAACTGCCGCTCCAGATCCGTGATTTGGCGAAGGGCCTGGGCGTGGGAGTCGCGCAGGTGGTCGCGGTTGTCCCGCACCTTATCCAGGTCTTGGGACACCTGGCGGAGCCGGGTACGAAGATGCGTAAGCTCCCGAGACATGTCTGGAATTTTGGCAGATTGCTGTTTCAGCTGTTCTAACTGTTGAACTGCGGAGTGACAAGAAAATAAAAAACTGTAAGCAACTGGGCCATCACGTAAGAAGAGACGAGGCACTTACGCTGAAGCTTGGATCGTTGGACCAATTCCTGATTGGCAGACCGGAGAGGCTCGACGACGTCTTCCAACATGCGGAGGCGGTTTCGCTCTCCCGTCAGGACGGCGACTTGGCATTCGAGATCGGCCACCTTTTCTTGGAGATTGATTATTTCTGGAGATGGACCCCGAACGGCGGCTTCATCAGCCCGGCGGTTGGCAGCGGCGAGTTGACGGACCAAGTCGGCTTGGATTTGCTCCAAGCTATCCACCTGGGCAGTCAACACGTCCAGCCTTTTTTCCATCCCCGCCGTTTCGGAGATCGGGGCGGATGGCGCGGCCGCTCGTTGTAGAGCGTCCGTAAGCTGACCCACAATGGCCCTGAGGCGGGCCACCTCATCCTCCGCTGTTTTTCGACTGAGGTTCAGCTCGGCGACCATCGCGCAAGAAGTTTGGAAGCTCTGAGACAGAGCTTCATAGTTGTCCTGACAGGATCGAAGCTCCGCCCGAAGGGAAGAGACGACGGCTTTCAGTCTGTCACGGTCGCCGCAGGCTTGGCCGTGGACGCGGAGCGCAGCCTCGGCGTCGGCGGTCGACAGCACCAGATCGGGAGTGCGAGACGATTTCGGCGGTTTTGCGATCTCCACCCCGCTGGCAGGCGAGTCGTCATCCACGAGAACAAGACGGCAGACGTTGGCCTTGTCAATTTGCAAGACTGGAGATTAATCAAAAAATGTCAGTATTGGTGGGCATGCTTACTAGCCAGTGCGGAGACCGACCGAGTTCATGGAGATGTTATAAAGTGGTGGGGTGACGTACCAATGCGAGGCATGGATGAGCGGTATCGGGTCAAGTGAGTTCGAGTGAGATCGTGTCCCGACCGTTGTGCGGCCGTGTCGCGACTCAGGGGCGGCTGTGGTGAAGCGACTTATGAAATAATACAAAGTACTTTTCAAAGGGCGCATTCTGATTGGCGGAAATACGGGCCAAGGGTGTGGGCGCCGGATAGACTCCGCCGAGGAAGTCTACAAGCGGCCAGGCGGCGCCGGGCTGGAAATCAAGTCGGCGGACCTGACAAGGGGCGTGGATAGTCGGACAGGCGGGCTGAGCAGACGGGTGGACTATGGATGTTTGACGGCCGAGGCGCGGATGGCGGACGGCCAAGATGGCGGACTGTTCGTAAGGTTGGAATGAAGGGAGCCTGAAAGAAGAGGATTGTTCTAGTGGAAGGAGTAGGCACCTGGATCGTAGGAGAGGCTGCCAAGGGATTGCTAGCGTCAGCGGCCGAGAGGCGCGGATGGGTGGCTATCCAGCCGAGCCGGCCGGGTACAATGTACCATTCGGACTGATACCATATGGGTTCGGTGTACCGGCCGGGTTGGAACCATTTGGGGGTTGGTGTACCGGCCGGGCAGGTACACAAAGTCGGAGTTAGCCGGGTTGCGTTGGTAAAGTATATGACTGGTCAGCCGTGTTATTTGAGGTAGGTTACACAAAGGGAGTATTGGATATAGGATAAATCAGTATACGTTTCGCTTTCTTAGACGCAAGTCGCTTTTATTGGTTCACGGCAGAGGGCTAACGAGGTCCCCTCTTGCTGTTATTGGTTTGCCCGGGGAAGGTTAAGTTAACCCACCGGAAGTCCCCTGACCGGGAGTCGCGGTGACTTCGTATACTCACCTCAAGTCGCCCGTGTTTTGAACACGGTATTAAGTATTGGGAAGTGGTGACATTTTGGCCTTCTGTGGAAGAGTGTGGAGCTGTATCTGCATCATATACACATTTGGATTCGCCCTTCATTGTTATTGGTTTAGCTGGCCGATCGACTATTCTCGGCCCAGCCGGCACTATACAAAGTTCAAGTGTATTGCCAGACGAGCTCCCCGGTGACGATTTCCGCCCAGGAGCTACCCCTAGTCCTACACTTCATCTCCCTATTGGACGGATTTACACTTTTCGCCCTAGGGTCCATCAAGAGAGCTAACCCCCCAGTACTGACGGGTACACAAGGTGAGCTTTTAACATGCAACATTCGAGCAGTCGCGATCAAGCGGATGGAAGCGACCGATCCAGCCGGCCTCAAGCCGGATCGGATCATGAATCGGATGGACGGAGTACCCCCTCCGGTAGTCAGTCGTCTGGGACCCCCGTGGGTGTTCGCGTCTCAGGAAGATTTTCTGAGAGCGACTACACCACAGATGGAACACCGAAGATGGGTGAGCGGCCATGAAGAAGGAATCGGAGTCGGCGGCCAGGTACCGTCCAGGCCGAGGTGGATGACCATCCAGTCTGGTCACGATATTTGGTGTACTGTACACAAAACGTCCAGGTAGAGCTGATCACGCTATTTTGGGGAAGGTACATAACCATTCAGGTCATGCTTGGTCAAGTTATTTTGGGTAGGGTACACAAAAGATTAGATTGCATCTAAGGATGAAAAATAGTATACGTTTCGTTTTCAAAGACACAAGTCGTCATTGGTTCACAACGGAGGGTTAACAAGGTCCCGTCTAGTTATCACTAGTATTTGTTTGCCCGGGGATGGTTGAAAGTAACCCACCGGAAGTCCACTGACCGGGAGTCGCCGCGTTGCGTATACTTAACTCAAGTCGCCCGTGTTTTGAACACGGTTTATCTCTATTGGAAAGTGTGGTAACGTTTTGGCCTACAGTGGTTTATTGTGGAGTTTCAATTGGATTCCCTATTACATACACGACTGGATTTACCTTGACAGGGAGTCGCTGTGAAATTTATACTCACCCAAGTCGTCCAGTTTTGGAACACGGTTTATCTCTATTGGAAAGTGTGGTAGCGTTTTGGCTTTCTGCGGATTGTCGAGGAATATTATTTGAATTCCCTATTTACGCATAAGATTGGATTTACCCTTTCTTATCTTTGGTTTAGCTGGCCGATCGATTATTCTCGATCCAGCTAGGGCGGTATACAAATTTCAAGTAAAACACAAATCCTGCTCCCCGGTGAAAATTTCCGCCCAGGAGCAACCCTAGTCCTAACCCTCGTCCCCGTATTTGCTGGACTTTTAATTTTTTTCGCCCTAGAGTCCACCAAGAGAGCGTAACCGCCAGTGCTGACGGGTACACAAGGTGAACTTTACATAACATGGATCATCCCAGTCGTCACGGCCAAGGTGATGGAAGTGACCGGTCCAGCAAGCTTTATGCTGGCTCGGACCAAGACATGAATGGACGGAGTACCTCTTCCGATAGTCAGTCATCTGGGCCCCCCGTGGGTGTTCTCTTCTCGGAAGGAATTTCTGAGAGCGACTACACCAAGGAAGATGCAATACAGCAGAAAACAGGAAAACATCAATGTCGTATTCATTGGCCTGTACACCATCCATTGCGGCCGTTGTTATATAGCGTCATTAGTTGTCTTTACGCATGTCTTTCGAAATGGGCAGTTGATGGGTGGATTTCTATATCTCCAGTGCATTATCATTTTAAAACCGGTCCAATCGTAACTGGATTTCATGGAACCATGTACAATTGGGGAAGTCCAACCCAGGCTTGCGAGTCGACAAGGTTTCCCAAGGTTTCAATTCAATAAGAATCTGCCCAGCAGTCGACGTGATCAAACTTGAATCCACTCATCTCGTGAAGGTGCCGGCGATCTAGCCGGAAAATCCACTTGCCAGGGCGAGAGAAAAGTCGGGGAACTTATTTCCTCCTGACTTGCAGTACTTTCGGGGTAAAATCACACAACTGATTTTCAGACCAAGGCTTGCGAGGCTCGCTGGTTTGCATTCGGCGGGCCCGGCGAAATAAAAAAATATCCATGAACAGCTTGCTGGGATCATAACTGTTGTCATCTTGTTTCACAGCCGAACGTGAAGCTGGGATGAAGATACCAAAGAAAAATTAATGTTGACTGGTAGATTGAGAATCGGTTGACGGATGATTGACTGTTCCTGCGGCGGCAAGCCGTTTATCCACGATTTGACCCGAGCTGTCCCAACTCGTTTTTCTAGATCGGTTGAGGAATCGAGATCGGAAAGTCTAAGACGTTTAGAAGGAGTTGGCGTATGAAAAGAATCGGCGCTCCGTTTGCTGATAGCCGAACCAGACGGCGTACGACCTTGACCCAAAACGATGGAAAAATAGGTTGCCGCAGGACCTTGTCACGAAATGTTCGAGGAATCGGGCGGCGTGGAAGGAGAACTTGAACATCAGTCGATGATGGACTGGGTCCTGCGTCAGTCGGCGAAAGAGTGGCCGGAGGAAAAGCCGTAAGGAATCGACCTGACTCTGAAGGTCGACCAGATTGTTCACCCACCTGTTGACGAAGAGCGTCAACCAATCTTATGAATCATCGAGGGCCTGCCGAAACGATGTCGAGTCGACATTCGGACCAGCTCATTGTTCGATCACCTGGTACACTACAGGCTGCAGTGTCGTGAGACGACAATTCCAGGTATGCTCTTTCAGCCTCGAAGTCTCAAGTTTGACCCGAGCGAGGGCCAGCTCTTGTCGGCAATTTTCAGCCTTCTTCCGAACGTCACATAGGCGTCGTTGTATGCCGGACCGGTCGGCCCACGAGTTCGAGAGCTGGTTTCCGAGGTAGTCGATCTGCTCGTCAGTATGCCGAGCCTGTTCTTCAAGACGATCCACTCCCTGGGTAGCAAACACTCTCATCTGGACTAGCTGATCACGGTCACGGTGGTGAGTTTCAAGTCGGTCTAAACGATTCATCACCGTGGCAATCAATTTCTGGAAGTTCTCATTATGCTGATCTGGAAGTAACGAAGATGATCAGTTACATGCATGGGATGAAATTGAGCAAAGAGATATGTACCTTGATCTTGGGCAGTGACGCAAAAAGCTTGGACCATGGGGCGCATCGAACCGACTGTTTCAGACTGTTCAACCGGAGTCTGTACATTGGAGAGGTATGCAAATAGACGATAGCGATCTGCTGTCAACAGTTAAATACGGCCTTCCATGTCCGATCGGTCTCGGACCAAATCAGTATGAGTATCGTTAAGTTGATCATAGTCTGCACCCAAGATATCCAGTTGTCTGGCAACATCTTGAGACCGGAAATCTGCGTGTGGGGCAGTGGCTGCAGATGATCAATGTCAAGCACGCGTCACTCAAATTCAATTTTGCTGGCCAGAAAGCTTGGCCCGGAGCTTCTCATTAGTTTCGGATAGAGAAGTTAGTTCAGTGACCGCATCCTGCTGACCTTCCCGCAGGCGATTGGTGTGCTCCATACCCAAGGAGAGTGGACCGGTCACTCCACCAAAGGTTTTAGCAGCTCGAAATGATGGAAGGATCGGCCCGGGGCAGACCAGGTAGTAAAATTTGGTGGCGGGCGGTACTTGACCATGGACGCTGCCGGCGGGCAAAGATCGGCCTCCGGTGAAGAAACCGAAGTCACCAAAGTGGATAAGCCGACGCTAGATGAAAGCAAAGAAGTTCCTGACAGATGATCTGGCGAAAAAGTTGAAAGAGAGTCAGAAGACGGAGTCGAATCGGCCATCATCGCTAGCTGAAAAAGCCGATATGAGGTGAGCCGGGCCGCAGTTGCTGTGCGCCTGCGATCAGACTCAAGGGCGGATGTGGTGAAGCGGAATCAAAAACGTAGATGTAAGGGGCCCACACCTCAACGCTGATTGGTGGTCGCGAGGGCACCCATCATGGATGGGCAGAATGCGACGGTTGATTGGTGGGACATGCCGATCTAAAGTCGAATGATACGTGCGATAATGGGTTACTGAAAATGTGAAGAGAAGTATGGAGATCGCCGTTTGCAAGCCCTATCCCAGGTAGGGTGAAACGGTTTAGCACCACGATTGGATATGGGTGCTCGGATATCGGACCGCTGTATCTGGAGGCTGACCAAGACTGACTTGGTTCGACTTGAGTTGGCTTGAGACCAACTCGAGATCAGCCCCAGATCATCTTCTTTTACTAACTTGAGCCCGACTTCTGCAGCTGCCATGTACTCAACCTTGCGGGATCCGCTCGTGGTCAGCTTTCTCGGGGCAAACTTGGGCTGGTCTCTTGATGTTGATCGGGTATGCTGATCTTCGAAGCCGACATCGATTTGCTTTGGTTGGTACGTCTCCACGACGAATCAAGATGTATACTTTGACCTCTTTACCACCATATCCTGAAACTGGACCAGCAAATTCAATCGCGTAACCATACTCCACAACCATCGGACCACTCGGATCAATGATATTTAACCTCGATATCACCTAGGCAACATGCTCCATCAATTCCACTGTGTTGAACCAACCGTAAACATGTTTTGGCGTTTATATTTCGGCCAGTCCGAATTCTAAGTTGCCCTTTAGTCAAGAACGGTGCTGACCAGCCCCAGGAGTCGGCTAAAGATCAGCATAAGAAGCTGACTACAAGCCGATTCCGAGCTGATTCAAGAAGAGCCAGGTCAGGTCAGTTGGAGATCGGTCGAGAACCAGGTTAAAGGTCAACTGAAGTTTGGTCTACAGTGGTACCAGCCAAGTCATGCGATAAGACAATCAAGATCGAAGTATTAGATAAGTCACATAGGTTGGTAATGGTACATTAGGTATTAGATATTGCATATAAAATAATAGGATTGAATTTACACCCGAAGAGAAGAGTCGTTTCGCCAACCGTTGGCGGTCATTGGAAGCACAGGGTTAACAAGTCCCTGTAGCTCAAAAATATTTCCAATTAAGACGCGCATAGACGCATTTTTACTTTCCGGTAGTACCCCGACGAGATTGTTTTAGGTTTTCAACCCTCAATCTCATGCCCACGTGTTTGGAGCACGTCTTATTTATTGGAAGGTTTTTGTGGAGATAACTATGTGGTTTTACTGTGGAAAATCGTGATTATATCGTGATTTTACAAGATTTGGATTCGGTTATCTCTCGTTTTATTGGGTCCGGTCGGTTGAAGAATCTCGATCCGACCTTTACGGTAATTGTACTCTGTGCCACTCCTGATATGTCCTACGATGAAGATTTTCAACGAAGAACACCCCGTCTCGAAGAAGTCACATCCGAACTGATTGGGAAAACTTTCTTCATCTAGAGCCCAACTGAGTGACTGTAACCACCGAATACCAACGGGTACACAAGGTGAGATGAAGTTGAATTTGGATGCTGTTGCACTTGATGACCGGTCGGAAGACCGGGATGATCGGGCCAGTCATTCTAGACATGACATGTCCGATCCTGAAGTGGACGAGGATCAACGGAGTACCCCTCCGATTATTGATCGTCCGGGCCAGTGGGAATCCGAGTTCCACCCAAGACTTCCGTTCTGGATTTGGAAATCGGCTCCACCACATAATCTCCCAGCCAGAATCTGATCTTTTCGGGTAGAATTTTTCTCGCACGCGTTGAATCCCATGTCAGCTAAACACCGCACTACAGCGTGCTTAAGCACAAAGCTCTTGCTAGTCTTGACATGCTTGATTTGGCGCGCTTTAGTGGGTTCTGCCGCCGCGCTCCATGCTGTCAGCTTTATCACTAGCACGAGGTGTGTATTACTGTAAATTCGGCAGTGTAAAATTCTCTTCCAAATAGAGGCGTGCCGCATGTCGCATTTCAGATCTACACCATTTTGAGGTCAAACTGGGATTTAGATTGATCCAAAGTGAAAATTAAAGGTTTTATCGATTTCTAGGTTTTAGGTTTTATTCAAAGTGAGAAAATAGGCAGTTCAATATGGGAGGATAAATCGTACCTAAGAAAAGCGGGTGCTATTTGATATTATCATCACATGTCAGTTGTAAACGCCACCTAGGCGATAAAGGAGACGGAGCGCAAAAATGCTCAACTCGGGCTCGCCCAGCAGCAAAAGCAAAAAGGAGCAAGGTATATGCGCACCTTAGTTCAGAAATGAGCAGGTCAAACGGTGCGTCCTTACTGTGGCTGCGGCTATTTGATTGAAGCAGGTGGCACTAATATGATGATGGTTTGTGCTGCATTCAAAAAATGCTTGAGCCGATATAAAGGTGCTGCAGTTTGTCCGTCGCTACATCGAAGTCGATCGCGATTCTGTAAGCGATCGCTAATTTCGTCATTGTGACTGCAGCCCAGAAATGAAGCCCATCAAGACTGAATCAAGAACATAGAACGAAGATTGATGTCGTGACGTTAGAATTTCCTATCATGATAAAATTCTGGTGGATACTACAGAAAAAATGCAAAATCGCACTCTGGAGCCGATCGGGACGTAATGTTTGCACAGTCAAAAACTCTTGAAAAGCCGCGATACCGATTTTTGGATGAAATTGTTGTCACATTTGATGTATTTTATCCATCGCAGTCATAGATCTTGACTCTCAAATTTGGGCCGCTGTGTCAAAGCTGGGAATGCGTCCATAAAAGGTTTTTCGATCGGTTGGAATTCGTTGACACATTCCTTCTTCTTTATCAATCATTGTTCCACAACATATTGCATACTCGTTTTTTTTAAACATTCTGGATGCATCCTATGGACTAAATGGATCCTCAACATAGCCCGATTTTCTCTTAATATGTCCCGTCCAATAACATCCAGCCAGACGTTGCCTTATAAGATCGGAGTTAACCAGAATACCTCATATTTCAACTTTTGTGTCTAACGTGGCACGAAACAGTCGTAAGAACGACTCCAACGAAAAGTGATACATGTGGTTCACAGCACTCAATTGTTTCACGAGGAAAAACAGTTGTGCCCCTTTTCCCGCAAATGAGGCAAATAATTTAGGCTTTTTCATGCAATTCCGCGTGTCTTATGAACATTTTCCAAGAAACGCCGTAAATGAGATCCATTCGAAACGACGTGGCCATATACGTGCGTGTTATGGAGGTGGAAAACAAGGAATAATTGAGTATGATACGGGAGTGACGACCAACCCCTGCACTTCCAATTAAGAGCAACGACCCACCTGAGGTCGCTAACACTCGTTCCATCTTCATACAATGGTCGAAACTTGGTCAAATAATAAAACCTTTAAGTCGTAATGTTCACGTTCGTAATGGGTTAATCCTTGAGTGAGTAAGCATTTCGATCGAGTTTTTCAAAGTGTTTTTCAGCCTTAAAGGAACTTCTCCGATACTCAATGATTGACAAGTTGACATGGTAAAGTATCCTTCAGCTTAAGTTCCTTTGTTGACGGATAATCCATGTAGGCAAGCGGGGGAGTGTCGGTAAAGCGAGTGGACAGAATATAACAGCCTAATGTTGACGCTGGTGTCATGGACAGAACGAGTTCAATCCGCTCGAACTAAACAAAATCTAAGGCCTCGGAATAAAAACCCTGACAGGTAATCACATGATGGAGAAACGCAAGCAAATGAATCGTTTCGTAGCGATCAGGGGCGGAGATTGACATCTTTGAGGTACAAGCCAGGGCGCTTGTCTTTCCACAACCTGGGGACCCACGAGCTAAAACGCGCTCTTGTGTTGTCTAACTCGTTTTCACTTTGGACCAGCCGTGCTTGCGATGCTTCCAGCGCTAGTTTCGCTTCCACACTACGCGCAATGTAACGGCGTTCTATGGGGCTCTATCTATACCTGTACCGATTTAGGGGCGTTCTTTTTTTGCTCCCAGGAGCTCCCGGGAGGGATGCCCGTACGCTAGTCCTGTTTCCCAAAAATAAGAACCAAGGTTGGGACGAATGTGGTCCACCTAAGCATTGTGGTCCATGTGACTGTTTTTAAAGGCAATTGCAATATGCATCGTAGCTGCCTAAGTGACGCTTTAAACTAGTATACGAACAGGGCGTTCTTCTTCCTTCCTACGGCTGCAGGATTTGTGTCGTGTCTGTCTTCCTTTGCACAAATTTTCACTGCATGTTTGTGTTTTTACTTGTATTGACATGATGCACTGTTGAGCAGACCCCGATGACTTGTTTGTCAACAGTCCCAATGTCGTGGTGCATCGGATTGATGCTACCAAAACGCCAAGTGCAATCGTAGAAGGCCTTACAGCACTAGGGCCACAAGAAGATTTGAAATCATCTTTTGGTCTGATTTTATTTTGGCTATGCTCCCGTTCTCCCAGCAACTTTTTTTGGCGGTGGGAGCGGGACGGAAATCGGGAGCAGAGGGTAACAAAAAACAGGTTGTTCAAATTTTATTGTCCAATCAGTTTTCGATTTTTTTCTCCCGTGGGAAAATAAGAACGCCCCTTAGGTACGATTTATCCAGAAATCGTTAAAACCTTAAATTCCCAGACCTCAAAATGGTGTAGGACGCATACATTAACCCTTGACTCTCTCTTGTGGAAGAATTAGTAGTAGTAGTAGTAAAATGTAGTCTAATTAGTCTTAAATATTAGCTACTATAAACATATGTATTCTAGAATGTAATCTAGGCTCAGTCAGAGGAATTATATAATATAATTGGATTTTGTGTGCTTTTTTGTTTTGTAATTGGATACAGTCAATCCAATGATCACAAAGTCTGGGTGAAACGAACACACCACACCACTCCTGTTAAAAAACAAACAGGAGTGGAATG
>MIQA02011480.1:0-11552 GCA_001887855.2 Sclerospora graminicola | reverse complement strand
GATTGATGCGCTATGAGTGAACGCTGTGAATCAATTGTTTGAGCTGCAAATTGTAGCATTTGACTTCATTTTGAGTACTAGGAAGTACAACGTAAGTAGCAAAGCTGACTAATCTTTACCGGTAGGCTGGTCGGAATACGTATACTTACGTCGCAAGAGCATAATCTCTAGCCGATTTGAATTTCATGAGGTTGCAGAATCATCGTATGGTTTGTCTCGTAGTAAATGCTACATACATTGTTTTTTCATGTAAGTTCGCACGAATGAGAGTGTCTAGCCACCACAAATATATTTTATATATATATTTACTTTTTCCTGTGCAGGTTTCTCACCGGTGTGTCTGCTCCTGGAAGATAAGCGATTTGCTCACATAGCGTCACACGTATCGGCCAGAGTGCGTGATATTGTGTAGCAACTGACAATTAACGAGGCTAAGCTGAGAAATGTACACTTGAATCAAGGTATTGAAACATTTTTCGCTCCAGCTGTTCTGCCGGCAGCTCGAGCAACGACGTAACCTTTTATCTGTCGTTTTCGACGAGTTCAAAACAGAAAATGTAGATGAACAAGTCTTCCCTTCGCAAAGACGATGGAAGGATAACCAACTAAAATTTTTATCATAAAAAAAAGTATCATCATCTGCGAGGGTATTGCACCAAAGACAAAGATGAATGTTATACGTCTATCCCGACTAATTTCAGCTGCGATTGGAACCCGTGCGGGATTTCGTAGCACTAGAATGACTGTGTCTCCGAGCAAAATCATTTGCTGGCAAAGCATTTCCAGAGGGCCGTGACCTGCACTAAACAGGTGACCCGAGGTATGATTTCAAGGAAACTTCAACGAAGAGACCAAATCGTAAGCCCCATTACATACGGCAACACCATCGTGAAGTTGAAATAGTTGTCTGTACTTGATCACGACTGCCATTGGTCAAAATGCAACAATCCTCGGGCGGAGGATGAGCTCATAAGATAAAAAAAACACCAGACTGCCAAAAAAGTATATTTCTGCACTGGACTTTTCAAATAGGCTAGTCTGTGTATTCCGGTATAGCAAGAATGATGTCACTTTGTGCTGCGTGGGTGTTTTAAAATGCTCTCTGTATATTACTGCATTCAAATTGACTTTTCTCAACGTTTTGAGGATGTCTTGATGCATTTGTGATGACCCCCTGCTCCACAGCCCTCTATCTGAGTGTGTTTAGATGTTATTGAACGTATTTGTCAACCACGGATTGTGACAGTATCGTGCGTACATAGCAAGCTGATGACCAATGAAGATTATGCAGCTTTCGTTTCCCGTGCGTCCATCATAGGCATTTGGGATGACCACGACTCTGGAATTAATGACGATGGTAAACTGTACTCGTATCACAATGAAAGCTAGCAGGTATTTCTGGATTCTATCGGAGAATTATAGGATTCACTTCGTCGTAAACAAAAAGTAGTTTGAATTGTACTATTCGAAGTACATAATATTCAAGTCGATAAAAAAATGCCATCTGTGTTTGGTTGTGGTAATTGAACAGGGAATATACACATAGCACAGGATCGGATCGCAGGGACAAGATATTCCGTCCACGTTGACAACCGGTATGGAAATTGTTAAAACTTGGTTGAAGGCGTACTGTAACGAACTGGTGATCCATCGTAGATTCCATCGCGACTCGTACGACACTAAAACGGCACCCTTCTTGGAGAAACCCAGTGGAAGTGGCTTGAAAATGAGCTCATGACATCAACCGCTACCTTCAACGTTAGGTGTTTAGATTCTCCCTGGTGATCGTTATCCAGTGGGGTCGCTTCCCGCGGCTGCTGAAGTTGATTTTGGCTTCAGATATGAAGGGTATCATCCGTTTTAAGCACGTTGGTAGATGAATTGTATATGTGCATTTGTCACTGTTCTGAACTGACGTGTTCTGTCGTGCTATTAGTACTTCTCTGGGAATAATCATGTTGTGTGTTCGAACGGAGCCAACAAAATCTCAGAGATTACGAGCTCTGGGCTGACTCACAGCTGGATACGTTGTGAACGACTTTGGGGATTCGTCAACGTCAGTGATCTGCTTTGTTTTGTCGGATTGCAGACGCGCCATTAGTAAAGCACATCATGACCTTGTTGTTCACTTGAGGGAACCTTGTGCTGCCCTGGGAATTTCACCCGACTTAAAAATCGTTTTTACGGTCACCTAAACTATTTTTCGATTGGCAAAGTAAACCGCATCCTTTTGCAACGGTGAAAATTCGTGGAGCAGATGATCAAGAAAAGCTTGAGTACAGTTTTGAGTAAGTGCCTTTCCACTCTAATTTGCCTGATAATGTTTCCTAATAACAAATTGGACATTTGAGTTCCAGTCTGATGAGGGATATCCGGATTGATTACGTAGTAGTATACGACAGTTTTTTGTTAGTGACGGAAAAATTATATACATGTAGTTATGGTGCGCTATAAAAATGAATCATATATAAGAAAGTCACTTAGAGTTAACTGAACTTGTTACCTGTTGTACTTAAGTAGTATGTACAGTCGTCCCTCCATTTATGAACACACCTAGCGTGATCGATCACCAAAGAGCTGTCCTTACATAAGTCACGAGGGGCATTAATCCTAATTCAATTTATGTCCCGGGCAATATAACCTAATTCAATACAGCATACGCAATTCGTGTTGGTTGCAGCAATTTGTCGTTCTTGAATAGAGGATCATATATGGATGGACGACTGTATGCCAGGAAGAGAGCGGGGTACAACGCGACAAACCTCCGTAGCACAATCACCTGGATCATTCAAGCAAAAAAAGTAGCGTGGAAGAGACGGAGGTACACTGTACCAGTGTGTGTTTGCAGTCTCTGCAGTTTTCTAGATGTATGCTATTGTTTCTACGGACTTCCTTGTCAACGCTCGAATTTATGGGAGATGGTAGTTCCGTCTTGTTAATCCGATAGCTAGTTTTGGTTGCTTCGAATGCAGGAAAATGCTTCGCATAGAAGTAGCTGTTGAGCATGTCGAGGAACGCAGTTCGGAAACAAAGAGAAACTGGTGTTTTAAGAAATGTCGGGTCGATAATTGTCTTTGTTTATACATGGACAAATAGATTGGCGATATCGCTTACGTTTTCACTCACTTCTCGTTGATTAAAGAGGAAAATATCCTTTAATCTCGGGGAGTCTTACGGTAAGCCTGGGGAGCTCTCCTGTGGAAAGAGACTGGAATACAAACAGGCTATTCGAAAGGCGCTGGAATCAAGGATTTTTTGCCAGCTTGGCGTTTAAAATCAGCAGCACTAACAAAACACGTGGATGTGATCAAATCGACAATATAAACTTTTCTAGAACTTTATCCAAAATCCAAGCAGCTCGTAATAAAGCCTTGTATTTTACAAAGGAGAACATGAATAAGTTATCCATGTGCTCCTTTATTCAAAATGAAGTATGGGTGCATTTCTGCAAAACGAAGCTGCTCTTAGCTTTCACTAGATTGAGCTTGCATGAATACTTGACACCATGGTATCGGAAGCGCAAGTACCGACCTGTAAGAAAACCGGATGTTGGATGCGCCCTGACCATTACTCAATTTTCGGGTTGGCTTTTTATGACACGCTTGTATGCTCCGTAGTTATTCCCCATCACCTCGGATGATGACGTATTGATGCATTACGTGGGAACGCCGTACTGAGACAAGCGCAAAGTTGGTTTCTGATATCTTATTTTTAATGAATAGCACAGGTAATATTTTTTTTAATTTTTTTTAGTAAATTACTATTCTCCTCGATTCAAAAACGGATATCGTGAACCAATTAAAGAATTCGTTTATTTATTCACAGTGAAAAATATTCTCTCCCGTATACCGTATTGCATCCGAACTTTAAAGTTGTGCGACTACTAACTATATTGAAGACAAGAAAAAAAAACGATTGGTGCAGACTCGTATCTCAGGATGTGCTCTTTGCTATCGTCCAGCCGTTAAGCCTGGCAAACAAGCACTCACTTTTCAATTGACGTGATGAAAAATGATCGCTTCACTACGAACCGGTTTAAAGAATTGAAGCTAACCGCCCAGGATCGTACGGAGCTCGTTGAAATCACTGATGCGATTATTTTGGATAAATTAGAAGAATATGAAGAGCATTTACATAATGACAAGATAGTTGATCACCGTCGTTGGAAAAAGATTGACGAGTCCGGATGTATGACTTCATACCTAGAGCGCAATTCGTCCAGTCCCGGCCACAAGCTATCAAAATGTCTGATGGTTGGTCCGCTTCCTGGTTCACTGGATGACAACATGTTTGGTATTGTCAATCCAACCATTGAGGACATGCGAATCAAGACGTCGTACCTGAAGGACTTCAATGCTGCGGCTGTATTAGCCACGATTATTGAGCCGACTGTAGATGATCCATTTCGATCAGTGGTAGTGAAATGGATGGAAATTGATATCCCACTTGCTTCAATCGGCGTCGTTCGCAACCGTGACTACGTTTACATTGAATCTACTGGGATCATGTATCTCAAAAATGGCGGTCGAGTGGGTTACATCTTTTTCATTCCGCTACCTTCCCCGAAACACCAGAACTTCCGAATCGAGTCCGTGGCAACACGTCCATCTGTGCTTTTTTCCACCAAGAGGGACGCGATCAAACAGATTGTCATGGATCGGGTAGCATGGATCTAGGAGGACATATGATTCGGGCTGTCGCTATAGCGGGTATGGGGCAGATGGCAAAGGCTGGGCTCAAGTACTCCTACTGTGGCCAAATGAAAAAGCTGGCCTTGCAACTCGAGCAGAGACAAGCTGCAGCTCGTGAAACGGGTATACCAGCGTTTAAACCGTTCTGTACCACGTGTATGAAAGGTGTCAAGTGTTCTGGATTTGGTGGACTTATCCATACATGCAAAATCTGCTTCAATGCGCTGTGTAGTTCCTGTAAAATTTCCAAAAAATTGAGTTTTATCACTCCGGATCGCGCTCTTGTGCAACACAAGGTGACATTCTGTGTCAAGTGTTTACTCGAAGCGACTCGAAGGGACGCACAGGAAGCCGCACGGGAGCAATTCGTATACAAGCACCCGCTCCATTTATCAATGACTGGATTTGCGTCGATTTCTGACTCGAGTACATAATCAGAGATGACAATGACTCTGAGCAGCGAATACTCTACTTAGAGAGGAATTATATAATATAATTGGATTTTGTGTGTGTTTTTTGTTTTGTAATTGGATACAGCCAATCCAATTATAACTAGATCAGAATTTGAAAAGTGATCACAATGTGAAACGAACACACCACACCACTCCTGTTAAAAAACAAACAGGAGTGGAATGCGCTTTGCGCTTGTGTTCGTTCCGCACTGTCAGCTTTAACAGGAGTGGGTGTGGGTTCTGCACGTGTGTTAAGGTATCAAGAATGACCCAAAAATGACTTCTAAAATGATTCAAATACGGTATTTGAGTTATTTTAGAGTGAAATACCGGACGACCGACGCTGACACCTTTTGCGAGCTGTCATTCAGCTTCTTTTTAGTGCAACCACGATTTCGGGCACTAAAACAATCCCGTTTTAAATGTTATCTAAAAAGATGCACGACCTGGCTACGCTTTATAGCATCACATGTATCTGATCACAAAGTCAGTGTGGAATAAACATAAACCAACCTTTGGACAGTAAAGTAGACCTGGATCTGTTCACGGTTTAGCTGTACGTTAGAAGTATGGGTGAACATTATTTTATCGTTTAAACAACGAGACTTGCAAACATCAGTCACTCATTCAATACACCAACCCAGAACATTGGCCTTCTCCTGCAGCTCTGGCGTCAGCTTTTTTGGGTGCTATAACCCGCGTGTTTTATCCAAACAATTACATCACATGTTCGATAAATCAGCTATTTAGATGTGAAAGGATTAGTATTAGTACTTACCGTTATTGAAGAACTCTTATACACGTTTATCTTTTTCCACCAATGTAGCTGTAATTTAATATTTTGTTAATTCAACAAGAGCATATTGAGGAAGCCGGTGTTTCGTCCGTAGAAGCTTGATTTGAGGTTTTCATGGTTTTGGTCTCTATACTTGTCAATGCTCATGTACCATTCTATCAAACTTTGGTACTACATGTACCTACGCTTCCTGCTAATAGCCATTATACCATCGGTATGCGAACTAGGATCTAGTTATAATTGGATTGGTTGTATCCAATTACAAAACAAAAAAGCACACAAAATCCAATTATATTATATAATTCCTCCTACTTAGATGAATCGTTGCTAAAAGTAACGCCTCATTTTTGCGCACATTAATTTGTGTATGAGGCACGTATAAAAGTTAAAAATAACGAAAGATTTTCCATAATAATACATTTAACTTCTTTTACCAAATGGTTGCAAGTAAAAGTGAAATACGGCAACCAAATTGTCATCCAAAGTGAAATAATAATAAACATTTTCGCTGATACATAGGCAAACAGAGTAACATGAACATCTCCGTAGAACTCGACGTTTTCGTCAATCTGAAGTTAATGCAAAATTTAAAGCAATGTTTACATAAAAATGTATTTGTACTGATAAAGTGAATGTACTGTAGTCTTCCAGGACGTGCAACATATTGTCGCCGAGGGCTTGGACATTGTTGGGTAGGTGGAGTCTGTGCGTGACAATAACGTCTTCGAATTCCCGTCGCGCCACCATTTCTCAAACTGCTCTTGCTGCAATTTCTATCTACTAGTATTTCCTTCGTATCGTCTGTCTTCTTTTTCAACACCTGTGTTAAAAGTTACGTCCCGATACCGCGATGTGAAAAGATCAATCAATCTCGCAACGAGTCAAAGATCTCCATGTCACGCTGCATCTCAAGGCTGGACTGATAAGTTTGCGGAGCGACTCGTTTTTAGGGGTAAATTCAATCTAAATACTTCCTCTGTCCAGAATTATAAGGCCGCGCCTGTGTCCGGGAGTATAAGGCCGATATGGCGTCAAGTACGTTTTCATATATAAATTCAAAGACACACCACTAAGGTACGAATGTTGGTTCGGTAAAAAGGGAAATAAGAGCGTTGGTTTGCGCGAGCGTCGCGATGAATTCCGCATCAGCGCGTAATTTTCGGTCGCTGCGACCACGACGACCGCTCGTGCCATCTTTTATTGTGCCTAGCTCCAGCTTGCGAGAGCCCATGCCCAAGAACGACGTATCTGGCCCTGAAATTGGTGATTTGTCGGATCTCCAGATTGGTGTCACCGTATATAATTATCCGCCTCTGTGTTTGGCCAGCCAGAAAATTTAGGTAAAGCAACAGTCCTCTGGATTCCGCCTCATTCACGGTTATACCAGGCGTAAAGTCAGACACCACTTTCCACTCGAGCAGCTGCTACAAGATGGGACTGTAAGCGCCCACTCCGTTTTTGACACTCGCTGGCCCGTCAAAGCTCACAACCATCAGCTCTTCTGCTGGACCAATTGTCGGTGGCGGGAGTGTGATGGATTGTCGTGGCTGCTTCCGGGGCGCTATCGCTATCAGTTCTTCTTCCACTTCTGCCCTTGCAGTGATGCTGGCTGCTAATGTGCCCAATATCTCTTCTTATCCTTTTGTGCACTTGATCACCTCTAGAGGCCACTGGGACAACAATCCAGCCCATCTACCCAGCCGACCATCAATTCCGTTTGCTGTAAGAAGCCATGACAGGGTCGACCGTCTGGATAACACTTTAATACGGCTAGATACCAGCATCGTGTAACACGTATTCAGAATCCGTAGTAAGGCCAAAACTTCTTTATCCACCAGCCCATAATTAACTTCGTTACTCTTCAGAGTCCGACAGGTGAACATCACAGGACAATGCACTCCATCATGATCCAGCACTAGGGCCGCTGAGATAGCCCACTTGATAGCATAGATGATGACCACTGGCACCTTATTAACATCAAAGTGCTTCAGAATCGGTGTGGTCGCCATCGTTGCCTTATGCATACCGAAGCCCACCATCGCCCGGGTCATGTGGTCGTCTGCCCGGGCCGCATTGGAGTTGAGGAGCCGGCTACCTCTTTGGCGGACGGGGTCAGCTCGTCATTGGACGAAGTAGTTTTCCCATCAGCATCTCGTTGGCTGATATTATTGGCGAGGCTAGCTTTTTTCCTTGCCGATCCTGCTCTCTCAGGTTGTGGTTGGTAATCTACCTCCCGTAACTCATACAAACAACAGCATAGACCGCGAGATCCTCAATGAAACGACTGTAATAGTTCAAGCTGTCCAAAAAGGATTGCATGGTCTTCAATGACCGCGGGAAAGGCAGATTACTCAAAGGGTCCAGATGCTTCAGATTGGTTTCCAGTCCAGCAACCGAAACCTGGTGACCCAAATAAGTCACCTTAGTTTTCCCCCAGAAACGATTTCACCACACTAATCGAGAGATTTCACTTTTCACACGTAATCATCAATTGTTCCACTTTTTCACATAAGAAATCCCAAGCAGTAGCCGTCACGAGAATGTCATCAATGTAGGACCGCCGCACCAAAACCGAAGGTTTTGGGTCGGGGTCGGGGTCACCTTCGGTGAACACGTCACCGACCAGGGCAGGATCTTGGTCCGCCTTGATCTTGAAATGCCCATACAATGCGTTGTCTATTAGCCACAGGTAAATCTGCGGAGCATTGTTTAGGCCAAACGGCATCCGGTTCCACTCGAATAACCCGTAGGGCGTAACAAACGCATAGATTTCCCGTGCTGATCGGTCAGGTCATAGAAACCACCCAAAATCTACTGGTCATGTCCAACGAGCAATACCACAAAACTTTATCCAAATCTTCCAACAAGTCATTAATCAACGACATCGGGTAAACCATTAGCTTAGTCATCCGGTTTACTAATCGGTAGTCGATGCACAACCTTATATCCACTCCGTTCATTTTTATAATGATTACGATGAGCGACGCCCATGGCGAGTTGGACAGCTGGATTATCTTAGTGGACAGCGGTCCTTTAATGAGCTTTGGCAGCTTTTCCCGAGACTGGGGGGCGACTCTCCGGCACCTTTGCGCTACCGGTTGGCGTTACTCTCATCGATGTCGCATACTACATCATAAGCAGCCGGAGGTAGAGCATTACCCGGGCCGATCAACAGATGACTCTTTCCCATATGATATCCTTTAGCCTGCTGATCTCCTCCGGATTGTTCACGTCTAGGTCTCCAACCCGTATATCGTCAATAGCAACCGCTGTTGGGAAGGGAGTCAATTCAGATAACACTACCATCTGATCTCCCATGCCTTCGACGTATAGGTCACGCCCTTCATGAATGCAGACCTGGTCGGCTTCGGTTAATTCCGAGTCCGGGTCAGGTGGATTCCCATCCTGGTCGGTTCTGGTTAATTACGAATCCAGGTCAGCCGGATTACCATCCTGGTCATCTTTGGCTAATTCCAAATCCAGGTCAGCCAGATTTCCATCCAGGTTAACTCAGGCTAATTCCGAATCCAGGTCAGCCGGATTCCCATCTTGGTTAACTCTAGCTAATTCTGAATCCAGGCCAGCCGGATTCCCATCCTGGTCATCTCCGCCTTATTCCAAATCCAGGTCAAGTGGATTAGTCGACCCAGCATCATCCTGCTCACCGGGCAAGTCATCATCAGAGATGGCCGCACATGTGACTACGACTTGCCTCCTCTCCTGATCCAGCCGTTCGCCCGTCATTGACAATGTGGGCAAAACCAGATCAGCGACTGGGGATGGGTCTCGGCCGGCATGTTCAACCGGATTTGGCGATGACCGTCTCCGCGTCAGTATTCTAGAAATAGTCCGGTACTCTGGTTTAGCCACCATTGGAGCCTAATTTTATTTCACCGGTTTCCCTTCACTTACCACATCGGTAATTGCCTGGAAGGCCAGGTTTTGCCACTCGATATAGCGTCTTGAGCCAACTGTGATATAACCTGGCCGGCGCGGCACTCTGTCCTCGGCCAGCCACATTCCAATGATGATGTCCTCATGCAAGGTGAGGGGCTGTTCTGAAATGTTGGTCACGATTATGAAATTGAGGTGACCTTCCCCTATAACGATCGAGCGCACCCAGCACTCGCCCCTAGTCAACCATAACTTACGCCGCCTGTCGTGTGGTCGCACAGTTACTTCCACCGTCCTTCCCACTGGCAACGTTACAAACTGGCCTAACTTGAGGAACTGGATGTGGGCAGTGTATAGAGGCTTCCAGCCAGCCAGCTGGATCTGCACCCTGTCCCATGAGATAAATATAGTCGTATGCGGGCTGGGACCATAAAGCCCATTTACAGGATTGCATCCTGCCCGGCTAGCTTACCTACCCAGTCGGTAAAGTAGTACACCAAAGACCCAGCCAACGTAATCTTAACTCTTGTTCTTCCTTGGGTCATGTACAAGTTTTCTTCAATATCGATACACTCTTGCCGCTTCGTTTCACATCCAACCTTCAGAGCAAAGATGTCGTTGACGATTGACACTTCTGCGCCAGAGTCAAAACGCATGGTGGTCTTCTGGTTATTCATCTTATCATCGGCCTTGGCTTGCTTGAACGACTTATCCGGCGAATGGTATTTTCAATAACGTCGCTATTCACCGGATAATAAAGTAAACTCCATAACCACTTCAGACC
Organism: Sclerospora graminicola; assembly: GCA_001887855.2. Classification (NCBI taxonomy): domain Eukaryota; phylum Oomycota; class Peronosporomycetes; order Peronosporales; family Peronosporaceae; genus Sclerospora; species Sclerospora graminicola. Next base: position 935 of record MIQA02011480.1, on the reverse strand, counting down.
GAGAATATTCGTCCGTTCGAATACTGCAGGAAAGGGTCAGCCCTGCTGCCCGGGGATTGGGTGACAAAATTGCCAAACTTTCATGTATTTTGGTTACGCTTTTCTTTACTTCTCGATTATCCTCCTTGCCGACATATGCATAGATACTAACACTAGACCGCTCAGCTCGAACCAGATTCCAACCTGGCGAGCGATCTATTTTAACATCTTTTTCACCCATGGTGGCAACATTCCAGCGTGCTTGGTCGGGACATACCACTTCTTCATCTGGTTGTAAAATTCCTCGATGGGGCAGAGTCCAGCCTCGTGCACTTCCCCGCAAGTCTTGCAGGTGAAAACAGGCAGTGTGTCCGCTGGGATTGTCCTTCCTTTCGCACTTCTTTGCAGGTCAGCCGCTTCCAGCAGCTCTGTTGTTATGCTTGATGACCCACAGTGGGTGCGTTTCCGTCTGTGATAACCCTGTCAGTTCGAGCCGGAAAACCCTTCTGCTGGCCTGACCCAGATGGTAGCCTGGACTACTGACTGGCTTCTCTCGAGAACTGATTCCGGTATTACTCCTCTTCGGATTTGCCCCCAGACCGCTGGTACTCCTCTTCTGAGCTGGTCGCAACCAACTCTCGGGCCACCATGCGGGTGGCTCGGGCCGTCCTGGTGGGTGGCGACCGGCTTCCTTGATCCGGGGTAATACGTGACTTGTACCTGCCCGTTCCAACTGCTGCCTTGGGGACTCGCTTCTTCGCCCTTTGATAAGTCCGTAGCGTCAGCTTTAACTCCGTAGTATTTTTACGTCACAGCAGCGCAAGCTGGTCTGCCACCTCCCGGTCGTCCAACGTGCTAATGAAATGTTCCACATGTTCTCGGGAAGATTCCGACCGGCTGGCATCTTCTTTAACCGGTATGTTCGTCTTCATTTCTGTGACATTCAGACGATGGAG